>JASAMV010008034.1:0-42621 GCA_030248065.1 Rhynchonema sp. JSB1_4 | reverse complement strand
TACAGTACCGGGTGCAATTCTAGGCTGAAAGTTGAAGTCGCGTGCACGCGCGTGCGAAACAGTGCAAAGTATAGGCAAAAGTCGAAGTTTTGCGCGTGCGCTGGCGTGCGCTCCCTATGTTTTAGCACTAGGAAGTCCCGTGCACGCGCGTGCACGCGACTTCAACTTTCAGCCTAGAATTGCACCCGGAACTGTACCTCTTGATCGTTCCAAGCTGTTCGCCCATCAACTTCATATGAAAAACCAGTATCCGGCGGAGCGTCAATGGATACCATGTTGGCAACCTGGGTACATATCAAAACTTATTTTTGTATTATTTCAACTTTAAACCGGGCAACCGGCTATCGCATGCTCTCAGAATCCGGCCTTTCGCAATAAAATGTGACTATATACGATGAGTGATCACAAAAACATCGTTCAAACAAAATGAAATGCGTTTAAATTGCGAGAATTAATTTTTAAAAATTTGCTTTCGGGAACAAACTCGAGCTTGTGCCGACTTACGCTCCCCCTTTTGATCAGGCAACGGCAGATCATTTGGTAGGGAATCCAACCAGCTCGTCAACCAACAGCCACGTGTGAAATGTTTCACAAAGGTTTCATCTGTCAGCGAGCTGGTTCTTGTCTCAGTCTCACTGCCTTTCATGATCAAAAGGGTGAGCGTAAGTCGGCACAAGCTCGCGTTTGTTCCTGAAAGCAACTTTTCAAAGATAAATTCTGACAGTTTTAACGTGGTTTATCTCGTTTGATCGTTGTTTTTGTGACCGTTGGACATAAACAGTCTAACTGCGTAGTAAAAAAGCAAGCATGAGATATACGGTTTCCCGCTTTAACAAACCAATTTTGACTTGATTGAGAGAAAGTGTGTTCTGCTACGTTACTCAGTTTTAATGTCTTGATGAGCTTCCACTGAGGAGGCTAGCGCTTACAACTGTTGTCAAAGTGGTTGGGACTAGCTTTTCATTCGACTTTCACGGATATACGGAGGTCACTATGAAGCAAGCGTTGCATAACCCAACAATATGCTCAGGTGTTTATAACACGAACCCAGCTTATGTTTGCTGAAATTGCCTTAGCTTTTAAAAATTAAGTGAGCCACTACCTCAACCCAAGTCCACGGATTCTGCACCAGTTTCTGTCCGTCTTTATCGATTCTGAACGGGCCGTGTATCATGAAAAGCCCGCCAAACGAACTACACGCCGGGCCACCGTTGTACCAGAACAATACCGGGTCATCGTCGGCACTGCGTAGCGACTCGAACATCCTGATGTGTCAAGGTGAGTGTGTGGGTTTGTCTTCAAAGCCTTTTTCAGGGGCGACGGTGCTAATCTGGTGCATTCACATTGACGATGGCCAGACGCACCATTCGTCTGTAAAATGAAGTAAACCTAACAGCTGCTGCAAAACACGAACGACACTTACGAATAAAATATGCCAATTTTGCCATCATTGTCCCCAGCCAAATATCCCGCATATGATTTCGACGGCAGATTACCCTCCCAGCCAGGCAGACTCGTCACCTCGTCTTGCTCTGCTGTGCGCGCCCATGATGGCACTCAAAGTTGTGATGGGAAATGTGACAGTTTTATCAAAAGGAAGCTGCACTATATCAGGCCTGAGCCTAGGCCTTTTAGGCCCAACATGGGCTCACGCTGGTAAGGCATTAGTGTTATTCGTATAGTCCGTCCATCAGCTCATGTCACTTTGTGATGCTGCTGGCAGGGTTGGAAAAAAAATTTTTTTTAAACAAGTTTTTTTTTAAAAAAAATTTTTTTAAAAAAAAAAATTTTTTTTTAAAAGGTCTGAGACTCGGGGAAATTTTACCAAATTTGCCTAAAAAACGCGCAAAATCGCGAAAAAATGCAACTTTAATTGACAAGTCACTTTTGTGACTTGGTTTGCATCACTTAGGGCTCCACCAGATAGACCCGAAACCCGAAACCCGAAACATAATTTTTTTCTATGTCCATGTTTCGGGTTTTGAAAAAAAAACCCGAAACCCGGAACACAAAGCATGATAATCGAAAATGTTTCGGTCTTGCCACTTGTGGCTGACGTGCACAATTTATACAGTCAGTCGAAACATTTTCGATTATCATGCTTTCGTGTTTCGGGTTTCGGGTTTTTTTTCAAAACCCGAAACCCGAAACATGGACATAGAAAAAATTTATGTTTCGTGTTTCGGGTTTCGGGTCTATCTGGTGGAGCCCTTATCAAGGGTGTTTACGTCATTTCGGTACGATCCAACAGTCTGTGCTTGATATGGACCGATGATTGCTGCTCTGTGGTATCGGACACAACAGTTTGTGGCCGAATAAGCAAGATTCACTCATAAACCACACAGAATTGAGAATATAAGCTACAGAAATACTTGTCGGGTAGCTGAATCAGTCGTATATGACCCACCTGATGGGGTATGACATCGAAGTACCATGTAGGTACATGCATACTGTGTCCCATGTATCACGGGAAGGTATAATAACATCATTTGGGGTATCTTAGGTACCAAATACATGCCCCAAAGGTGATTTTGTGAAGAAAATTTTTCGACCCTTGAGAAAAAATGACAAAAATAACCCCCAAAAAGGCCATTTTTGGACGTTTTAGAACCTTTTGTTCCCGCGAAAATTTTAAAAAAAAAATTTTTTTTTAGAAAAAAATTTTTTTTCAAAAACCTTTTTTTTGCCCAACCCTGGCTGCTGGTCAACTTGTTCCCTTCCTCCACGATCTAATGAAAGAGAAATTGAGTTTCCGAAGAAAATTATTTTTGCTCCGAGATTGTGGTTTTTATGAAATCGACGTGTTTTATCGATTTCAATCTAATTTAATTTTAAATTTGATCGAATTCAATCTTTTTCGACACATTTTGTTATTTTTTTAGTTTTTTTTGCAAAATCGGTCACACTCAATTTCTCTTTCATTAGAACGTGGAGGAAGGGAACAAACCAGCCAGCAGCAACACAAAGTGCCATGAGCTGGTGGACGGACTATACCATTACCACTTCCGGCGTCATTCTGCTTTCGTCGATGTTTGTGATGTTTCGCGTTGTGGTGGTGGTGACTGGCTTAACAGACAAAAGTTTGAAATTCGAAAGTATGATGAGTGCTAGGGATTGGACGTGGGTGTGGGTGCGTGGTTGTGGATGTGTGGTACCCCAGTGGCCTCATGTTTGAACAAAATCCTCTTTTTTTCAACGTTGAACAGAATTGATCGTTTTTGCAAAGGGAAAACATCAATGAACAAAATTTTGCTCCTTTTGTTGGTGTGTGGGTGCATTTGAGTGACACTTTTAAATGTGTGGGTGTGTTGCCTTTTTTAACTGTATGGGCGACCTATACCCACACACCAACAAAAGGAGCAAAATTTTGCTCAACATTGATGTTTTCCCATTGAAAAAAAGAGGATTTGTTCAAACATGAGACTGACAGAAATATTTGGACCAATTGAAGTTTCCAGACCTGCACCGGAAAATTTTTGATGTCAAACAGCCCAGTTTTGGGCGTCTTTTCTTCAAAAAGGTGTGGGTTCTGCATCAAATGTGTGGGTGTAGGTTTTCAAATCTGTGGGGTGTGGATGTGGGTGTGTGGCAGTGGCACCCTACATTCCGATCCCTAATCAGCACGTTTAGTTTCAAAAGTACACAAAGATGTGCCTCACCAGTTGAGCAGCATGCCAAGGCGACCAGCGCCAGCCAGAATCGATAAATGAGCATTCAATATTGTGGACTTCCTTGGTACAACCAGTTCGCTATTATTGACATCCCAGTGTTCATCAGCTTCCTGGTCGGATGCTGAAAGTGCTGTAGAAACCTGTGCGTGCTAAACTAATAAAATAGAATGCTCCCAACCACCACATGAAAGCAAAAACTAAAGCAGCTGAGAAGTTAGTCCAAAACTGCAAATGCATGCGGAGTGGCTGCAGTGTACAAGTACAGTTTAACAGTGTTTGAATTCAATGTTTGACAGCAACACAAACGTAAGGACGTGCGAAACAGGTTACTGTGACGCCCTGCATGCATTTTACTGCACACATGCAAAACACTGAAAGGGTGCACCCTTTAGAATTCTTCACAACTGTACAAAGCAGCGGCGCATGTCACAGGTTCTAACATTTTGGGCGTGGCTTGCAAATTCATGGCACCTGCCGAAATTGCTTAATCATGTTTTTGACCTTCAACAAACCAAAAGTCCAGTTAGACAACCAAACTGATATTATTACGCTGATTCCACCAATCGTCGCACACATTGTAAAAACTCATTTCCTTCATAATACAGCTGGGCAAACTTAGTGCGAGATTTAAAAAAAAACAAACACCCACCTTTACCCGTGGGATAGAAGCAGCAGTGTCGTTGTGTTCACTTGCGACATTGCGGAAAATTTCTCTCAAAAATGAAATTCCACACTTTATTTTCAGCAACAAAGTGCATATCATTTACATTTTTCTCTTGAAATTCGCACATTTTTACGTGCATAATCACCGTCAAAAGAACAAGCCATTCGGTGTCGAAAGCCTCAGTAACAACAATAACAGAGAAATTAAATAAATAGGAATAGAATACAGGTATGGAAACGAGATACTGTGATAAACAACCGTTAGCAGATAGAACATTTTGGTTAAGATACAAAAAAACAACACTATTTCACTGCATGCAACAAAGACCACAGCCGAACAAAATGATACCTAAGAAACGAATAAAATTATACATCTGCCGTGGACCCTGAAAACGGACCGAAATCACATCAAAAACATATGTAAGCCAGAGCCTGTAAGAATGCAAGACAAGAAATAGGATATAATGAAAACGATGACAGGGCTGCAGTACGGTATAAAAATGGCACTGGTGTTTGGTTTGCACAAACAAGCATTAATACAAAGGCACGTGCATGAATATGACAATCAGGGGTCTTTAGGTCGGACAGTGCTTGCTTGAAAAAGTAATAGCAGGAGTTGGCATCGATGGTTCTGTATTTAGCCATTGACCAAAAACGAGCATTTGGACAAAAAACCAAGCAGTCTTGCAAATGCTATGGTAAGATTCCAATTTCGTTGCCTCATGCATTTTTTTACAGACGCAGGGAAACTCCCGTTCGAAGTCGAAGCAGGCATCAAGCTCAACACACAGTCAACAAGCCACGCAGCTGGCTCGTTTGCGTTTCTAACGTCTCAGTCACACGAGCTTGGTGACTGTGTGTTGACCATGTTGCCTGCCTCGACTTCGAACGGGAGTTTCCCTGCGTTGCGTCAGTAAAAATGCACGAGGCAACGAAATTAGAAACTTACCATCCTACCACTAAAAGCTAGGTCTACAAAAGTTAGGGCTCGTACAGTTAGACCCGAAACCCGAACATGCGAAACATTTTTAGATCGTATTTATATTAGCATGTAGCCCTCAGAATCAGTGCACAGTGTTCTGAAGAAAAAATGTTTCCCATGGTCGGTTTCGGAAAATTGCGTTGAAAATTGAAACACCCGAAACCCGAACATGCGAAACATTTTGTTTTCCAGAACCGTGTGCCCTGATGCTGGGCGGTTCATGCTGTATAAATACGACCTAAAACGTTTCGTATGTTCGGGTCTATTGGGCGAGCCCTTAGAAAGCCCTTAGAATAAATACCATATTGATATATAATGCTTCGGAATGTTTTGTCGTCAACCAGCGCATAAAGCAATAATTTGAGTATACAGTATAGTGGAAAGCACTAATAAGCCCCTAAACAGTAATGGATGATATAATAAACAATTTTGGCACTGAAACCATCTCCGAAAAGAATAACTATTTCGAAATGCATGATACACAGCTACAATATGGAATCACAAACATCAGATTTGGACCACAATTGTTTCTCATTTATCACTTCACATTCACAAGTACCCATGATAAACAACAGGCGGACTCTATTATCGGTTAACTATGCTGTTTTCACAAATTACTTTTGTTAGCACTTTATTCATTAACACCGTAATGTCCCAAACCATCACCGAAATAAATAATAATTATAATAGGTTCGTCCCATACTCCTGCATGTTCGGCGGTAGCAGCTGCTTGAACAGATTATCGAAGATTTTCAGTGCGTTTGGCAGCGTACTGGGCAGATTGCGCGACAGCCACGTGTGTTGGAATTTACTGCGGATTTCGAGCAAACTGAAAAACAAGGCAATAAAGGAGAAAATCGTAAGGTTACAAGAGAGAATAGGAGAGGAGAGAAGGCGTACCTGTTAGCCAGATCGGTCCTGATGGTCAAAGGCAGATTCACAACTCCAACATTGATAATCTGTGATCCGATCTCACTGGCTGACGGTGGGCGAGTGCCGTGCATGCACAGGGACTGACCGAGTCTGACAAGGCGTGATGAAACATGAATGTTGTAAATGAGTTCTATTTCATCCATTTTCAAAAACAAGCGACAATTA
The DNA here is from genome assembly GCA_030248065.1 of Rhynchonema sp. JSB1_4. Lineage (NCBI taxonomy): Eukaryota > Metazoa > Nematoda > Chromadorea > Monhysterida > Xyalidae > Rhynchonema > Rhynchonema sp. JSB1_4. The sequence goes on along the minus strand of JASAMV010008034.1, from coordinate 36,207 downwards.
TGGAGAATAATTTTCATTCCCACGACCGTCTGTCGCCCGATACGCCAATAACCTCCGTGTGAGTATGAGGCTTGCTTTGTAATTGGGATCATTCTTACGGTGACCAAAGTGCCGGTTCCAGGTCATGTCATCATAACGATGAAGGACTGCAAGCTTGTTTGTGATTAGAATTACGTCACAAACGGCTTTGGTTGAGCAGGAAGCCAGTAACGGTGCTGCTGACTGCTGCAGATTGTTAATGTGCTTTTTAATATCCTTGGAGCCAAACATTGTTCATTGCCGAATAAAACGTCATAATAATCATAAAACCTCAGGTACAATAGTGTGTGTGTGATGACCAGTTGTGAAATACGGTGGTATCCAAAAAGTCTCGCATAATAGCTGCGGTGATGCATGGATAAAAAACCAACCCCATCCCCATCAATAAAACATAAACCAACTTTGCAGCCAACACCATCAGTTCGCTGACCAATTCCACTTCAGCCACCGTTAGGGCCATTTCATAATTGTAGGGCAAGTCTTTCTTCACAGACGATAGCGATGACAGGCTGCGACGCAACTCGTTGCGCGCCTTCTGAACATTGTGATGTTTCAAATTAATTTGGGTTGTCAGCTTTTTGGAATTATGGATCTTACAATAGGTGAGCGAACGGTGCAATGACCAACTTCATCGAATGCAACGTTTATAGCGAAGGTGAAACATTCCTCCTTCTGTATCCTGTTTTCGACCACACAACATGCATGCAAAAAATAACAGGCAGCGTTTCAAAACATAAAATAATTTTAAAACACAGTCATAAATTTAGAATGCACTTAACATCGTAAAAATGATCTCAAAACGCAAAATATGCACCTTGAAAGCCACCGGTGTCAAACGCTCCAACGTCAAATTATCCGGGTTCAATACCATTTGCACAAATACTGACAACGGAGCCACGGATGTCTTGCGATCTTCCATTGAATCTGTCGAAGTACTGCGTTGTGCGCCACCTACGTGATGTTTCAACGATGGGCAGATCATTTCAACTATTTTTATTACGTCGGTGATGGTTGGCAAAATGCTAAACTCGATGCAACAGTCTTCGTAGTTCGGTACAAAGTCGGTCAAGTTGGCGCCGGATTCCAGGATCACAACGTTAATGTTGTACCAAATCGATTGAATTGTGGTGCCTCCTTCGCACAACGACAGAAACAGAGGATCAATCGAACAAAACCAATTCACCAACCCAATCCACTGCTGCCATATCGTGTCAATTCATGTTCCACATATCCCAACATCAACACTTGCGCAAACGCAGCTGACATTCGTCTGCAAACACAAAATAGTCACATTTTTAAGGATTAACAACAAAAAGACTCATTTCAATATTGCTATTGGTTGCACAATGACTTTATAAGAATTGGTCAAATTCTTTTCCTGAATCGTAAAGAGGGAAAGTGACGGGGCAGTGACGTAGCGTTGCGCGATCACACACAAAAGCATGCAGTCACCAAAATGTTTCAGACCCGCAGCAACGTGGGTGCTCTGCTAGATTATTTTCAGCTGAAAATGTTTTGTGAGAATCACACATAGCACAGTGGTTAAGAGTGACTGAACGTGAAAATCAGGATTTATTTGACGAATTCTTATATGGTGATTGTGCGACCAATAGCAAGCTGGGCACAGCAGTTCAATGCTGGTGCGCAAGCCAAACGCTTTTCATTTGAAATTGATTGGTGACATGGCACTCTCTTTAGCGGCGAGACAAAACCGTCCAATCTAGGCCATTCTCACGAGAACTACAAGCGGCGTGCAGTCACTCCAGTGCTGAACACACAGCCAAAGTTCAGAAGCTAAACGCAAAACAATTTTGGTTAGTGAAACGTTTGCGAGTCACAAACTCACACAAAATCCAAAGAAATCAATAAAGCCCACCCACTCACTTATCGAGCATAATCTGCTGTGCAGTAATATTAGGGAGCAGAAAGCAGTATCGTTTCATGTCGGTGTCTCTGTTCCACGAAGGCCCGAGCACCGCTATTTCAGCCATGTAGGCCAGACTTTGCGGCATAATCTCGCAACCGGTTGAAACGTCACACACCATTGTGCCTGAAAATCAAGGCAATTTTCATGGATTAGTTCTAGCTAGTTGGATCAGCGGTGGCCGTCGAAAATCCCGGAAAAAAAATCCCGAAACGAAAAATCCCGAAAAAAAATCCCGAAAAACAAAAATTCCGAAAAAATCCCGAAAAATAAAAAGGTGTAGAAATGGACCAAATTTTTTTGTCAGAATTTGGCATTCATGTAGTTGTTGCTCAGGCTTGCATTCAGGGTTAGGCTTAGGCTTAGGCTACCAGCCAGGAAGACCTGTTCATACGAAGGAAACATCAATAAAAATACACATGCTCAGGCCTTCATTCAGGGTTAGGCTGCCAGCCAGGAAGACATGACCGAACGAGAATTTCAATATCTTGAGCCCCAACTAATCCATTGCCCAAATTATGGACTTCAACTTCATGAATACCCCTTTCTGCACCTTAAACTTCGTATTTTTCCTGAATTTCATTTTTCGGGATTTTTGCTTTTCGGGATTTTTATTTTTCGGGATTTTCTTCGGGATTTTTTTTCGGGATTTTTTTTCGGGATTTTCGACCCCACCCAGCATTAGCACTGTTGTGTTCAATGTTTGTGAAACTGCCACATCGCTGATGCTAGTCGTTCACGCCTGGGCTGGTCATTCGCGTGTGAAACATTAGCTGTTTTTGACAGAAATTGAACTGTGAAAGCTGTTTTTTCTGTTTAGGCTGTCGTGTAAAATAAAACGTAGTGGAATGCCAAAGCAACTGAACAATGTGTCACACACACACAAAACAATAGTCGAAAACGGCGACACCAACCGAATACATTCACTCGATCTGCCAGTTTTGCGGCGAGAATTCCGTTTTTCACCATTGACTCCGGCGCTTGACACAAATAGCCAACGTCACTGGTCGTGAATTTCAGACAAACATTCTGGCCAGCTGGCAAATTGGCCAGACTTCCTGTGAACGAAGCAAGAGTTAATGCATTCAAACGACGGGGATTGAAATTTGACGTGTTTCGTGTATTAAAGTTTCCTACGCTACGTTTCCTGTGAAAAGAATACGAGATGATTCTCAGTCCTACAACTCGGTTCATAACCAAGTGCCAACACGTGCTATGCATGGACAAAAAAGTTTTAATAGAACACAGAGAGCCGACTGTCCACCCGCAGTTCTAATCAGCTGAACTTCCAAAAAAAACCTGGTATCCGGTATCTTGATTTTTTCACCCAGGGGTATCCGATATCCTGACTTTTTGTCCAGGGGTATCCCACTCTAAAATTTTTCCGAAAACCGTAAAAATCGCCCATTTTTATCTCCAAAATGCGCAAAATCGCTTGCTGGCTCAAAACTTCCAAAAAAAGTCGGCGTTCACCCCAACCATTAGCAATGCCGGAATCACTCAATGCAGCGCCGCCGGCCATGGTGTAGGTAACACCAGGCACACACAGCACACAATAGGCCGGCAGATTGTGCAATAGATTCGGCGTTTGGCCAGCCTTGGTCATTTGACGAATGTTATCGATCGATAAATAGATTAGTTTCAGTCGACGTTGCGTGGCCGCCAGCGATAACAGTTGACGGTGCTGAAAATTGGAGAGACGTTCGGTCGGTGCGTTTAACTGTTTTGTTCAAACTTGGGGCAGAGCCAAGTGTCTGCAACAAAATTCAAGCGATAAAAACAGCTGCCAATTTTGGTTTGTGACGACGAATAACAACAACAATATAACAAAATGCAACAATATACAACGATTTTTGATTTCCCAACGACACCACTGCCAGTAAGCAGTTGCTAACAATAATTGCTTGCACCAAAGCGCATCAAATAGCAAATGTCACTAGAATTATTCCGACGACATAAAATCCATGAGGCGCCAACGAGAGAGAGATCATTGTGTGTGTGCTTGTATTGTTTTATGGGACATTCGAGAGCAACGACAACAACAACGTTAAATCCAACCGCACAAAATCTGTTACAAGTTTTTTTATAAAGGGTTGGGCAAAGAAAAATTGAAAAAGAAGTAGCACTTTCGCGTTTTTGCGGTTTTTAGGCAAATTTGGTCAAATTACTTGCTTAAAAGATCTTTTTTCCAACCCTGCTTCCTTCATATCGTAGATTCAGCAAATCAGCCGTAAATTAATGCCAAATCTTCACACCTGTGACCTCCAAAAAGCACCACGAGCAGCTCTTATTGCTCGTGTAAAACTGACAGAAAACATTACGAACCTGCAGCGCCAGCTCCGTGAGATTACCACCATAATGCACAGCCTGCGAATCGGGGAAAGCCGATAGAAATTGTTGTAGGATTTTGTTGGCCGCATTCAAATCCACGTACGACGAGTTCAGGTCGAGTGATGGAACCTGAGATCGGGATGAAACAATGATGTGGTGAAAAAGTCATATCGGAAATATGAAAGTGATCCGGAGAAACATCATAGTCATATACCATCAAAATATGTGGTTATACGTAAATTTTACGCGCGTTGAAAATTTCGGACTGCTTGATGACATCAACAAGCCAAATAATTCTCGCGTGATACGTCAAAACGATTGCCAAGTACAGCTGCGGATGGAAAACAACCGGTTTCCTTCCGTGAAAAAACCAAAAAACCGGGTTCATTTTTTGACCGAAAATAAATTTCCGTGACCGTGCAGAAATGGGCTAATTTTATACTGTCATAAAGAACCGTTTTTTATTTTTCGTGGCAAAAACAGTTTTTTTTTCAAATACTTTTCCAGTACTTGAGAACGTAATTTCGAAAAATGTGACAATTTCAGTGCAAAATTTGTTCGAAGTGACGAGAGTGCTCTTGAAGAGTGTTGAAGTCAGTCGAAAACACTTGGTTTACACGCTTTTTGGCCCATTTTGGGCCGGTTAATTTTCGTGCTCGAGCCAATTTTTCACTGAAATTGAAAAACTCATCAGTTTTGCATTACAATTTTTTGGCAAAATTGGAATAAAGTACCGATATTTTTCCGATCAAAAACCGAAAAGGTACCCACGGAAAAATAAACGGAAAAATATTCGGGTCTCGGAAAAAAAACGGTTTTTTCCGAAAAAAAAACCGGTTTTTTTCGCCTGCCAGCACAGTATAAAATTAGCCTAATTTTCTACGTTTTCTTCGAAAAATAACAGTGGCAAATTCTATCGCGCGCACCAACATGCAACACTATGGTGACCACCATTATTTCAAAATGCCGAAGTGTCATCTGGAGGCTAAAACCAATATAACTTGGATCTTTTGAGCAGCATCTACTGTATGTATGTCTTCAATAACATGTTATGTCTTTGCACCACGCTTCACAGCAGCGTTTAGGTCAAAACACCCTGTATAGTCCGCCCACCAGCTCATGGCACTTGTGTTGCTGCTGGGTGACTTGGTCCCTTCCTCCACGTTCTAATGAAAGAGAAATTAAGTGTGACCGATTTTGCAAAAAAAACTAAAACAATAATAAAATGAGTCGAAAAAGATTGATTTCGATCAAATTTAAAATTAAAATAAGTTTAAATGGATAAAACACGTCGATTTCATAAAAAAACACAAATTAGGATCAAAAACTAAATTTTTTGGAAACTCAATTTCCCTTTCACTAGAACGTGGAGGAAGGGAACAAGTCGGCCAGCACCATCACAAAGTGACATGAGCTGATGGACGGACTATACCTGTTTTTGATAGCCTGTACTAGTACTAGAAATTTATCGGTTTTTTCAGAAAACATAAGGAACCGATTTTTTTCGCAACTATCTCGACAAGATAAAAGGCACGCATTCTGTCTGTGTGTTAGCCATGGTGAACAGTCCGCGGTGGTGGTTCGAACGTGGCTGAGTGATGTGGCTAAAAAAGCTAAGCGAAAGTCCTGTAGTTCCGACTCATCAAATAATTTGGTTTTGTTTTGATGCTGATTTTTAGCAGCATTGCATGTATCGCACCGTCACTGCCAGTTCGAAATCACACACCAGTCCGGTCGTTCTCAAGAAGTGAAATTTAGCAAAAATTCTGGACCAAAGCCGAGTGAAAATTTCAATCATCAATGTAAAACACGTTATTGATGCCAAATGGAAATTGAAAGGCACAGTACGATACCGGATCGCTCACCAATTGTACTCTTAGATCAGCGCAGACGCGTTGCAAATGAAAGATGTCGCGTCCGGTGTAGGCCAGACTGAATCGATCGGTCGGTCGAACCTGCAGCAATGCAACCATTTAAAATACAAAGTGGTAATTATTGTTTTGCAACAATGGTTTTGTCTCATATTAGCCCTAACAGCATCAAACCAACAATCAAATGCAAAAAAAATTATTAATAGTGTTGTACATGAAGGATTTTTAAAATTGCAGCCTGTTCACTTTCAGGAGAAACAGAGAAACCCCACACTTTTGCTACGGATATACGTAACGTATAAGGTCAAAAGTGCGGATGTGGAGGGAGGTTCGACTGCCTGATTGACAAGCAAGCCGCACCAGGTTGGTGTAAACATAAGCACACACACTTCTCGTCATGCCAGCCAACCGACACCGAAACAAGAATCCAAACAGGCAGAAAGAAAAACCACCGACCTCAAAATTGACGAACAAATGGCTGAGTTTGCACAGACACAAACGACTGACGATCGTGCACAACGTGTCCACCGTGAATATACGACATCCAGTGAAATCGACGAACACCGCACGCATCGGGGTGTCGGCACGATCTGCAATCGAGCATAGTTTTGGCATATCTTTGGCAAAAGGATGCAGATGAAAATTGTGTATGTGCGCCCTGCCCACACTTCAATTAGCTTTATCTGAAGGTCAACACACAAACGCGCTGTTTTTTCTTCCTCGGCTTTCACTCATCTTCAATTTGTCATACAGTCCAGCCACGAACTCATGAGACGACTTATTTTGAAGTTGACTTGAATGGATCCAATACACGTATTTCGGAAATGAAAGAAAGAGAAACGCATGTATTTTTTAAAAACACGCTCTCCACCTCGGTGCGTAAATTCCCTTTGGACTCCCAAAACATTTGTGTGTTGAACGACGTTGGTGTTTGCGCAAGCACGCAACAAATTGAGGTCAGCCAGCCGGAACTTGTCATCATGTCTGTCGGCCCAATCTCTTTCTTTTGTTTGCGAATACCCGTGTAACCGGCGCATTTTTGCATCTGGCCAAGCAAGCTTTAAAAAAGTCGTCTCATGAGCACGTGGTTGGACTATACAGCAACTGACAATAACACAAAAGTAGCCAGTGAGAAATGTTCCGGTGATGTCATGAATGACAAACAATCATTCGAAAAAAACTGATTCAATTGACTCCACGTTCACAAATTTAAACAACCAGCCTGTTATTGAAACCAGAGCAACAACTACAGCACAAAAATTAATTTAAAAAAAGCACAATGAGGTAGACAAATGCGAACAAAACCACCACACAAACACAGCAACCTGGATGTTTCACCATGCCCAGGCACCAATTCGCCTACCTCTAATATGTACGACAGGCAAGCTCCATCTTGGCGGTGGCGGGCTGCCCGCAGGGGTGTGGTCCTTGACTATGGGCGATGAAGGCGGGGTTCCGGCATTGGTCGACACACTCGTTATGCTGCCCGGTGACACTGAACCTGTATGATTACACTTTTATTGATTCTCAGATAAAATACAAAATTTCAAAAAATCTAAAGTGTATGATGTACCGACCATTGACGATTCTCTCCTGTTCAGCTGTGACGAGCGGAGGCGGGTGATTGCCGCTGGGATTCTCGTGTGCGCTAAAACAACATTTTCTGAATAATTGAATAGGTTCTGGATGTCAGGGAAGGGGCACTGATGAGAACGTGATTCTCGAGTGAAACATCAGAGAACATGATCGCTACCAATAGTGGGATAACGCGAGGTCGCTTACGCTTTCACGGACATAAACATATTGGGTATTTCATTGCTATCGACGTAAATTAGAAACACACGATTATCTCAGCTTGATTCGCATTTGCCTCCGCCCAACGTTGTGAATTTTGTCGTGCGCGAAAATACGTTCGAAATTTCACTCAGAACTTGTTATTGTTTGTTTCTGACGCTTTCAACTGAGGTCGTTCATGCGCATCAGCATGAATTGCGGAATGTTTGACAATACGGCCAAGTCTTTGCACGCTTCCAATGAATTGAAGCAATGAGCGCATTTCACACCAACAAGCCCGCATGTATTTGATTCGATTCCAACGCACCGAATAATCTGTGTGAGCGTGAACCACGCGTTGCGCATTCCATCCAGATCACCGGCACAAATCGATATCCGGCGTCGATCGATGTCCAGTCGATAGGACTGCGGTCGGTCGAATGCTGACGAGTAGATCGAACACACGATCACACCTGGGCGGAACATTTATTAGCCAAGCATGCATGCGTTTAGTTGAGCTGCGTTGCCGTTTGGTTCTGTTGGTTGTGCCAAAATATTTCCTGTTTCCTAGTTTCGTCTCAAATTTCCTAAAAAGAATTTTTAACACGTAAAATATTTCCTATATTATTGTTTTTTATAACGTTTGCCGACTCGAATACAAACTCGACTGCCACCCAACCACAAAAGGGTTACATTAACCATTTCATGTGACAGTGCTTTTGGGGACAACATGATTGCAAATGCATTGTAAGCTGTCGAATAAACTCAAAACCAACAACAATACAGCCAATTGACAACCTTCAATGGGCGATCGTTCGACGTCGCTGTCAAACCATCGATGGTACTCAATCTGCAGATGTTGTGGACTAACGAGTGGCGCACACAGATTCACGACTTGCATCAACTCACGCGGGTCGCTCTCGGACAGACGATCGAAATACACCTGACATTGATTGCAATCACGATCGATTTTGAATTAGTACGTACGTATGTCGGCAATGTGTTCCTTTTGAAAAACTATTGCTCCGCAGCACGTCACAGCAAAGTCATTCTTGCGTGAAACATCAACCGACAGAAACTGCGTTTATGCACACAGCGGTACGTCAATCCTGCACAATCTACCAATCGGGTACCTTGGCCACACTGACTTGAAATAAGACGTGATTTTCGAGTGAGTTCAAAACAACCTTCAGTTTATAATCCCTGGGCATCACATAAACATCGTCAGGTGCAGTCGACAATTGTAATTCCTTTGGTTGCGGCCACAGCCAGTCAGTCCAATCCTCGATTTGTACAGTGCCCGCGCGTAATAATGACCGATCAGGCATAAATGGTGTGCGGTGTTGCGCTGAAAATACTGTAGTTTGCAATTTTATCTAAGTTCATCAACTTTGACGCGAAAGGGACAGTATTGAAACGGTGACAGCGTTTTGTGTCAAAACACAGGAGAAAAGCCAAGCCAATGAATATACTTTGCACAAAAACAATATTATTTTGTGTTTGTGCAAATTATCCTCGAACGACATACATACTGTATGAGAAATTCACATACTTGCGAAACTGCTCTCCAAACTGCCGGTTAACGGGAAGGATGTGATCGACGATTTGTCCAATTCTGACTCAATGCTTTCCTGTCGTCGCACGCGTCTTTGCACACTGGAATCGCGGGATTTAGAACGGTTTCGATTTTTTTATCAAAAAAAACAACAAAACCTTACCTGGATTGGCTTAAAATCTGCAGCAAATGTGGTTGTCGCTGACCGGCCAGTTCGAAACAATCCGAATTCTTGTTGTTTTTGATCGACGGGTCGGCTCCATTCTGAAAATTTAGAATTACCTAGTTCTTGTTGATGTTTCATGCGAGAATGACCAGGATTAACTCGTGACCAAATTCGACTGCCAAACCGAATTACTCGGAGTGTTTTTATCTTGGTCTCACAAAAATAAACGAACCGATTCTTCTTTCGCAAGTAAACAACACAACCAAACAAACCTGCAATAATCGTCGCACAATGTCCGTGTCCCCTCGATGTACCGCATCGTGCAGCGGTGTCTCGCCGTGTGCATTCGTTTGGTTCACATGCGCACCGCCAGCACACAACATTCTGAAACGCCGGATAGATGCTTTTCATGCTAAATAAAGTTTCGTTTGTGTCTGCAAATGAAAATAACGCGACAACGACAACAACACGTTTACCACCGGATACTGTTTCAAACGGTTTGTGCTTCAGAACTGTCCTCAGTTTGCTCTGTTTTAGCCGCAAATTACACACACGAACAGCCTCAAAGGGTTTGAATAGCTTCATGTGAAAAGAAAAGGACACATTGTACAAAAATCAAGGTGTATTGTTCTAATCGATTCGAAGTTTTCGCAAGCTTCACATTTGACTCGCCCTGACAAACTCATTCTTTTCTCACTTACTTGACCACATCATCAGTGGCATATGTCGCAGCCCAGTGCAATGCAGTGTTGCAGGTCAGTTTACTGTCAACCGCATCAATTGGCACCCCAGCCGATAAAAGTTGACACACGCGCGCTAATCTGCAATAATAGTGAGAGTTTTTTATCTGAAATGTCGGGGGGGGGGGGGTAGAAAAGTTTTTTCAACATATTTTCTTTTAGTTCGTGCTCCGTTTTGGCTGTCGCTGTCATTGATGTGAAAAGAAAGTTGATGTGAAATTGAGAATTCTTGATGCTTCGGCTAATTGGCGAGCTTCAAACGAAAAAAAACTGAAACTAAAAATCAATTGATCTTGACGCTTCGGGCAATTGCACTGTACACACTACTGTGGGTGGGCACACTGCACCGTGCGAAAACGAACCGAACGTCAAAAAGAATAAAACGCACTTTGTCTGCGCGACCGAATGCAGCAATTCCTGCACAAACACGTTGCGAACATTGTCGTCGGTGACCAGTTGAAGTGGAGTTTTGCCGGCATCGTTTTGCACACATGGATTGGCGCCTGTAACGTGTGCGTGACGGACGTGGTAGGTTTGTATGGGAGGTCAATTGACCCAAGATGTTCGCACCGACGAGGTCTGGCTTCGGTTAGAGCAGTGCTGTGGCTACTTTTGCGGGGCGGGTAGGGTACATAGGTGGAAAAAATCGGGGCGGGTAGGGGGGTAGTGTACCTGGGATTTTGGGGGGCGGGAAATCCGGTTTGGGGGGGGGGGAAGATTTTTCGGGGCGGGTAGGGTACAACACAAGTTTTTTCGGGTGTCTGTTTTTATGTACTAAAAAGTGCATATATCGCGCGCAGCGCGAGATTTTTTGCACTTTTTACGGTTTTCGGTCGAAATTTGGGCATTTTTGACCGAAAAATGGGGCATTTTGGGGGTAAAAATCGGGGCGGGTAGGGTACCAGGGCGGGGCGGGTAGGGGGGTAGGGTACCAGAGCGGGGCGGGTAGGGGGGTAGCGTACCAGGCCGGGGCGGGTAGGGTACCATTGGGGGGGACCCCCCCCACCCCGCCAGCCACTGTAGTGGCTGGGGGGGGGGGGGATGGGGGGGATTCCCCCCCCCCCTAAGGGGTATCTATCTCGAGTCAACCCTGAGGGGGGGATGGGGGGGGAAGGGTATCTATCTCGAGCCGACCCCAAATGGTACCTCGAGTAAGTAGATTTATGGTTTTCAAAGGCAAAAATAGGTGTTTTTCGACCTCGGGACCCCCAAAAATCGCGCGCTCCGCGCGCAGACACCCAAAAATGGTCATTTTAGGCTAATTTTCGGCAAAAATGTCAAAAAATACCCATTTTTAGGCCAATTTTGCAGAAAAATTGCATGCAAAAAACCGCATTTTTTCGCCTTTTGACGGACCATAGGGGTATCTTGGGTAGCCTCTGGGGGGTATCTCGAGTAAGTCCGAAACCTTCCCCCCCCTAGGGTATCTTGGGTCGATTGGCCTGCCACCACACTGCCCCCAGGCCCCAGCCACAGCACTGGGTTAGAGAGCTGTCGCGGGGGCCGCCAAAAATGCCGAAAAAACGCCGAAAACAAAAAGTACCGAACGAAATAAAAATGCTGGGGATCGAATCGGGATTCACCCACAAGTCAAACATTACCCCCGCAATTGTAAAATTGGAAAATCTGCCCAAATAAAGGAAATCTTCAGACATGGATAAATAAGCGAATAATACAAATCAAATACACTTTGGGACGCATTTCAGGGAAAAATTTTTTAGATCATAAATTAATAGAGCCCCCCTAGCACAGCCCCCCCCAAAAAGGGGTCAGTAAATTAATAGAGCCCCTTGTATTTGGTTTTTACGGTATACCCGGCCCGGCCCGTTTCCGATCTCTAGACACAATCAAAGAGGTAGTATAATAACACCGCTTAGCAGTGTAGTACTTGGTCAGGGTGTTGACCATAGATAGATTGGGACCCGAAATGTGTTGACGATAGATAGATTACCCCGAAATCTGGGGGGCAGTGTAGTTCCTGGGGGGGAGGGGGGTCCCCCCTAAGGTACACTAACCGCCGCGACCAAGGTACACTAGCAGTGATGTAGTTGGTCCGAGCAAGAAAGCTAGCTAGCTGGAGGGGTACGGCGCAAGAAAGCTAGCTAGCTAGCCGGGTACCCCGATTTGGGGGGTATTGGTCCAGAAGTCAAAAACAGGGGTATAAAAATTGGTCGAAATTATGCTAAAATAAGCCTTAAAATGCGTATTCTTGTGCACGTGTGAGAAAATTTGACCGAATTTGACCATTTTGGTTCATAAAATGGTCATTTTGGCACTAAAATCAACACTTTATTAACTTGGTGACCGGAGCAAGAAAGCTAGCTAGCCAGTTTGGGGGGGTATGGGTTTCGGAGCAAGAAAGCTACCTAGCAGTTGGGGGGGGGGGTAATACCCCCCATACCCCCCCAACCACATCACTGTACACTAGTACACTAACCGCCGCGCCAGGTACACTAACCGCCTCAATTCTTGCCTAAAATCGGCATTTTTAGGCCAAAAATGGCCATTTTTATGCCTAAAATGGGTGATTTTAGGTGAATGATGTCAAAAGTCGCCACGATACCCTTTTTATGGAGAATTTTTTCCAAAAAGGGGTAAAAATCGGTCAAATTTTCTACCTCAAAAAGTGACTTTTTCCTAGATTTGGGTCTTCCCCCCCCCTTCCCACCAGGGAGGTACACTAACCGCCGCACGGAAAAAGGGGTAGGTACACTAACCGCCGCGCCGGACCAGGAACTACACTGCTGGGGGGGGGGGTCGACCCAAACTTGTTGACTGACGATAGATAGATGGTGGGGTTACCCAAAAATCAAGGCACATTATAGTGCACTAAGTAGGTAATAATGTTTAAATATTAATGAAAATGTACTTAGATGTACCTAAACCTAAATACAGCCCCCCCGGAATACCGTATTCCCAAATAGAGCCCCCCAAAAATACAGCCCCCCTAAAAGGGGTCAGTGAAAAAATAGAGCCCCCCAAAAATACAGCCCCCCCCAACTTGGAATTCCCCACTTGGGGGTCGTAAAGTCAAGTTCTTGCATAAGACACCTTATGTACAACGTTTGTGGTTGAGTATATGATGACGTAAAGCCTTTTATGGAAGATCTGCACCTAAAACACTCAATAATGACCAGTAACACCCAGACAGAACTCCATTTTAGGGGTATTTTTTGGAATAGTTTTTGAGATTTTGGGCAGCGAAAAAACACAGCCCCCCAAAAATACAGCCCCCCTAAAAGGGGTCAGTGAAAAAATACAGCCCCCCAAAGTAACATCCCCTATACAGTAGTGTATTAAGGCTTGATAATGGTGCACAGGTACATTTATGCACGTTTGTTGTTCGTTCAGAGCACATAATACACCTCCTATTGACGAACAGACACGAATAAATGCGAATACAAGTGAACAAACATCCTTTCAAATCCCTTTTCAGGGGTTTCTAGGGGTTTTTCTGGGAACAATTTTTTAAGGTTCGGGTCAGAGGTCGCAATCGGGCCGGCCCGACCTCGGGCCGGGCCGGGCCGGGCCGCGATTTTGGGCTTTTGGCTCGGGCCGGGCCGGGCCGGGCCGGAGATTTGGAGGGTCGGGCCGGGCCGGGCCGGGCACCCCGGCCCGAAGCTTCTGAAGTGACTTATTTTACTGAAATGTAGGGATTTTTTGTCAAAAATACTAAAATTTCTGACGGATTCGGCAAGTAAGTGATCAGTATTGTCTCTATCTGACGACCATTTCATGGAAAACAATGTATTTTCAACCAGTGGTGTGGCTACCCAGGCGGGGCGGCAACCTACAGTACCACCAAAAATGTGGGACGGCAACCTACCTACTGTACCGGCCTGGCTAAGGGGGAACAAAATTTTTTCGGTCGAAATTTTGAAGAAAATGTGCTCTAAAACCCTAATTTCGCGCGTAGCGCGGCGATTTATCGCCAATTTGGAGTGAAAAGTACCGATTTTATATACCATTTTGAGCCAAAAATCGCAACTTACTGTACTAGCCGCCGGGCGGCGACCTACATAGTGTACCAGGATGGAGCGTCAACCTACCTACCTACTGTACCTAGGGGGGACCCCCAAACCCCTGCAACACCGTTGTTTTCAACCAAAAAATAGGTTCAAAAAAATCGCAAAAATTATGACAAAAATTGGGTTAAAATCTGAGCCAAAAAATCGGGCCGGGCCGGGCCGGAGATTTGGGGGTTCGGGCCGGGCCGGGCCGGAGGTTTGGGGGTACGGGTCGGGCCGGGCCGGGCCGGAGATTTGGGAGCTCGGGCCGGGCCGGGCCGGCCAAACCCGGCCCGATTGCGACCTCTGGTTCGGGTCAGTGAACTAATAGAGCCCCCCCCGGAATCGCGCCCCCCCCCATATGGGGTCAGTGAATTAAAGCCCCCCCCGGAATAGAGCCCCCCCCCAAAATGGGGTCAGTGAATTAAAAGAGCCCCCTTCTATTTAGGTTTTTACGGTACTAAATCCGCGCGTAGCGCGCGATTTTTTCCCTAGTTGGGGCAAAAAATTCCAATTTTGAGTCAAAAATGCCCATTTTGTGGTCGATTGTTGTTGACGATAGATAGATTGTTCCCAGAATTTGTTGAAGATAGATGGATTTGCCCATAAGTGTTGACGATAGAGAGATGAAATCCAAGTGCTGACGATAGATAGATGAATTTGAGCCCCCAAGTACTACCCTGCCGCTTAGCGTTTGACATTAGTTCCCTCACTCTCATTCTAATTTTAGAATTTTAGAATCACGAACCAGAACAACTCACCTGAACAGTGTTGGAGGTGGGGGGTTTGGGGGGGGGGGGGGTAGCCCCCCCCCCCCCAGTACAGTAGGTATCCCCCCTCGCCTGGTACAGTCAGGGTAGTACTTGGGGGGGGGGGGGGGGGGGGGGGGGGGGCCCCCCCCCCCAAATTCATCTATCTATCGTCAACACTTTTTGATTTCATCTATCTATCGTCAACACATATGGGCAAATCTATCTATCGTCAACAAATTTTGGGAACAATCTATCTATCGTCAACACATTTCGAACCCAAAATTGACATTTTTGCCTCAAAATCGGTATTTTTCACCACAAATAGGCAAAAATCGCGCGCTACGCGCGGATTTAGTACATCTATACACATTTTCATTAATATTTACACATTATTACCTACTTAATGCACTATACTATACCTTGATTTTTGGCGACCCCCCCCCCCCACCATCTATCTATCGTCAACAAGTTTGGGTCGACCCCCCCCCAGATTTCGGACTTGGGTCATCTATCTATCGTCAACACATTTCGGGTCCCAATCTATCTATCGTCAACACCCTGACCAAGTACTACACTGGGTACAGTAGGTATCCCCCCCGATGTTTGGCATGGTACAGTAGGTATCCCCCCCCCGATGTCCCCCCCGGTACAGTAGGTATCCCCCCCGATTTTGCCCCAAAAGTGCCAATTTTTGACCAAAATGGCCGAAATTAGTGCAAAATCAGTGTTTTTTACCTCAAATTACCCGAAATTCGCGCGCTACGCGCGCAGTTACTACGTTTTCACACGATTCCACAGATCCACACATAATAAACACATAAAAAATTTTCACCCCAAAACCTAACCCCCCCCCCCAACCCCCCGTAGGTACATACCGTATTGTCGGAAATAGAACCCGGGGGTCTATTTTTTCACTGGGGTCATTTTGGGGGGGTTCAATTTATGGGGGGGGTCAATTATTGGGGGGGGTTATATTTTTCATTTGGCCCCCCGACGAAAAAAATCATTGTTAATAATGCCCATAAAAATGGCTTGTTTTCGGTATTTTCTAACTTCAACAGCGGCAATTATGCTTAAAAAGCTGTATTCTGTTGTGTACGCAAGCTTAAACAACGTTTGACACAACAACACAGCCCTACCATACCACTAATCTGTGGTACGGTCAGTGTAGTGGCTGGGGGGGGGGGGGGGGGGGGGATTCCCCCCCTAAGGAGTAGGTACCTTGCAACCACCCCTTGGGGGGGGGGAAGGGTAGGTACCTTGCAACCACCCCGGAGGGTACCTTGCAACCATCAATTTATGGTTTTTATAGGCAAAAATGGGTGTTTTTCGACCTCAAAACCCCAAAAATCGCGCGCTCCGCGCGCAAACCTCCATATAATAGGTATTTTAGGCAAATTTTCGGCCAAAATGCAAAAAAGTACCAATTTTTCGGCCAAATTTGCAGTATAATGCATGCAAAAAACACCCTTTTTTCGGACCTCAGGGGTACCTTGCAACCTCCCGAAGGCTGGGTAGGGGGGTACCTTGCAACCATCTGGATCCATCCCCCCCCAAGGGTACCTTGCAACCATCTGCCTGCCACTACACTGGGTACGGTGAAGGTTGGGGGTGGGGTTCTATTAATGGGGGGGTCAATTAATGGGGGGGTTATATTTTTGATTTCGAGCCATTTAGGGGGGGTTCAATTAATGGGGGGGTCAATTAATGGGGGGGTTCTATTTCCGACAATACGGTAACCCCCCCAGGCCATCAGCTCTGGTACAGTAGGTATCCCCCCCTCTCCGAGCGCGGTACAGTAGGTATCCCCCCTCCATCCAGAGTACCTCCAACACTGCACCTGAAGACAAAAGCGCCCGTGCTGCATCAGCATCCGATTTTTGGCATGCCAAATGTAGCAGTGTGCCCGACTTGGTCGTCTGTGGATCATCAACCGTGCCCGCAAAGCTTTTGTCATTTTCTGCAACGTAATTTCGAACCGATAGATAAATAACTAACAAAAACAACAAAAAACCCACCGATTTGCGACAACAATGAGCGCAGCACGTCGATTCTTCGTTCTTCAACGCATTTCTTCAGCAAATCTTGCGGATTCGCTTCGCCGTTGGTCATTGCTATATTGCCAGACATTTCCACTCAAGATTCACCGTTGCATGTTCATTTTGTCTTATTTTTGGAAATTTTTTGCTTTGATCGCGCCACGCCACGCTCACGCAAACGCTAAAAGAAAGAAATGTACAAAAGGTCCAAGCTGAAAACCGGTTGCTGACGACGACGTCACTTGTTGCGTGTCGGTTCGTTAGGGGGTCACACTGTCACCTACCGTGCCGGTAATTTCTGCACTGGAGACTGAACTTGACTGCTATTTGACTCAGAAAACAACGGCAGAAACTTGGACTTCGGATGGTTATGGTTTGCTATGTCCGAAAATTTTGGGGGCTCCCCGGGTCAGGTGATTTTAGATGTGCTGCTGGACAGCCCTCAAGTCTTCCAGACACAAAACCAAAGTGTTGGGTCATCGCGCACCGTTTGGGGGGTTTGGGTGCCCAGTTTGTCCACATGCATCTCTGAGTCTTTCCCTCAAGTCGTTTTGATATTGCATATCAGATCGTGGTGTATAAAACTCACAATCACATGGTATTGATGCACAAGCATACATTCTTGCACATATGCACATACAGGTCCACGTTCTCTACTGCTTGCTCCCATGTGTGTGGGTCAAACATGAATGAATTTGTTGATCGTAAAAACATGCATGTCCTGTTGTCCACTTGCATGTCAACCCCATGGTGCCTGCTCCCGGGCAACAATAATGCCCAAGCACAATTATTTCTGTTTTCTTTCATCCTTGTAGTGCCGCTTCAGTAATTCTGTGGATGATATTTTCTTTTTTCGTTCATGATTCATGCCTATGTTTTGGGATCCCTTCCTTCCTGTTTCTCTTCCCACGCAAGGCACTTGAATTTGCATGGTCATTCAATGAAGGAATTTTGGGTTTGCTCCACCGATTAATCACTGTTGATCGCTTTTGTCTTTAATTTTTGTTGACGAATCTATAATTACTCTAAATGCGTTTCACACACAGGAATGTGGATTATCACGGCACTTTTATGCGATTACATTCCACCGTAATCGTTCACGGCGCGACACGTGGATAATAGATGTAAAAACGTAAATCATTGAACTTGACAAAAGAGTGTTTCATATGTTAATTTTTGACAAAGACATTTTTCACCTACGGTCATTTTCGGCAAAAAAACTGCGTGTCCACCCGCATCAAATTGTGCATGGCGTAAAAACTAACCGGTTTGCAACTTCTTTTTGCATAATTCAGTTTCACTGTCCAATTTTGCGTGAAAAAATATTTCACGACCTAGACAATGTTCATCGTGTTAATTATCGAGAATAGTACTTTTATTAGTTTTTGCGTTATTGTCGACTTATGAAGTTTGTGGATCACAGTTCTTTTACTTCCAAGCTTTCCGTACGCTCGCATCAAATCCGCGCTTTTCTATTCAATAATATTCAGAAAGTGGTTTGTTACCCGTCTTCCGCTGTTTTCCGATCATGCGTTTTTCTGTTTGTCACGAAAAACTAGGCGTGGCGGCAGCGTGCGTGTGTGCGTCAATATCAATCAACAAAAACATAATGCAACATTTCTATCGGTGCTTGTTGCATTTTCTAATCAAGAATCTCTTGTGCTTCATCAAGCGTGTAGCATTGGGAAACCCATTAGCAAAAAACGAGCGGTTTTCGTGAAAACTGTTGTATGTCGCCTGTCGGGCCGGATTCTGTCCATTTTTTACAACGTTTGTTGTATCCGTCGGCCGGTATTAGCCGTTATTTCCAATTCAGCGTGCGTAAGCAACATGACTAACTGGCGGTAACAGGCAACGTTTGTTGCTGATATAAAGCTTTCCGGTCTTCACATTTTAGCTTTGTCGATATTCGCGCTCATCGACACGGTATTTATTTGTTTATTGTAGCCTTATAGCCTTATACAAAGAAAGACGTCCATGGGGACTCTAAAGACTCGGGGCCACCGCGCCAGACACTGATCAATGGGTGGAATTCACAAAACAAAGTCAAGCTCAC
The DNA here is from genome assembly GCA_030248065.1 of Rhynchonema sp. JSB1_4. Lineage (NCBI taxonomy): Eukaryota > Metazoa > Nematoda > Chromadorea > Monhysterida > Xyalidae > Rhynchonema > Rhynchonema sp. JSB1_4. Next base: position 16,954 of record JASAMV010008034.1, on the reverse strand, counting down.
CGTCAAGCTCAACGTCAGATGTTTGGGCGTCACGCTGGCTCGTGCAGCAGACCAAAGCTTGTGATATCAAATTTATGGTTGTGTGGGTCAACGGAATCGGTCACGGCCGATCGCCATCATCGGTATCGGATCAAAATTTAAACTTGACCGAATGTTGTGTATAGCTCCTCCATCATGTTCCGAATTCTGTGCTGATTTCGAAAAGGTGAAGCTAAATCTTTATAAAGCAACAAACAGGCAATCGGTCGTGATCGATTCCGTTGATCGACACGACCAAAACTGATTTCACAAAAGTTTATATTGGTTTGTATATCACGTGACAAAAGTTCAGTTACGGCAGCACAACGATTTCTGTAGTTTCTGGAGGGTGGCCCCGAGTCTATAGAGTCCTCCCCATCCCTGGTGTCGCCAGTCTGTAGTAACCTATTGCTCACATTTCCATTTTACAACTCCAAGATTTTCGCGAACCAGGAAGCTTTTTTCGTGAAAAAAGGTCGGTTTTACGAAAAATGTACTATGACATCACACTCTCGGTCTCGACTTTGGCAGAGACGCCACCATCTTCTGCGAAACTCATTTGGTTGCGTTTGCTGACAGAATTTTAATGGCTGGCTTTTTAGATTCCCTTTTTTTCGGTGACGCTCAGAGTGGGTGGTTGGAATTGTTTCGGTTTAAACACCGACCAACAAAAACTTCAATCTCGCCATCGGGGTGGTTTTTGAATGACAGGAACCTTTAACAACGGAAACCCATCTAAAAAATAGCAATCACTTTTTTCGTTCCCAAAAAACTACCAGACAATGTCAATGGATTGATTACGTCATGTCCCTTCAGACTTTAACGTTACTTCACTCACTTTGTTGATCTCGAGGGGTTGTGTTACAGACAAAAAATGGCCTTTGAAATTTATCGCGATTCCATTTTAATCCCAGTTTAACTTTGTCGGGATACAAAACAGTAATGTTGCCAGTCGATGTGGGTATGGTGGTGGTCTCACTCCAACCGACTTTTACGTGCGCAAAATACGTATGATCGTCGTGCAAAATTGACCTTGCCACACTCTACATACATACCTACATATAGTGTGCTGCACTAAACGTTGGTTAATGTAGGCGTACTAGGTCGCCATCTATCGACGAAGTCTTTGGTGCTTCCTTACCAAGTAGCACACTGTGCATAGTGCAGTATATGGCCACGCTCACCCTTTAGTCTCAGTTTGTCAATGTTTTGCTCCACAATACTGCATTATTAGGTTGTTATGGCGCGCGCCCCGCTATGCTCCTCCAAACGCGGGAATGAAAATCTAACGTGGGCTTTTGTTTAGTCTTTATTACCTGCGTGTTGTTGTTTAGCACACAGTGTTTACAGCGTGCTGTGCAACAGAACAATTCACAATCGTAGACAACAGCGAAAGTACTACCTACCTAAACCTTAGCAGCGCGGAGCGGAGAAATCAGATCATGAAATTTCACTTGGACCTTTGTCAGCCGAAATTGCATGGGACAGGTTTGCCTGTCTTTCAAAATCACGGTGTACTGCAAGTTTCGATTTCTCCTGCATGATCAAGGAGAGTAGAAATCCTTGCGTTTTATGTCCCATGCCCAGCGCAGCATCCTCCCTTTTTGGCGTCTGCCGTGTTCTTGCCTATCTTGACGCACTGACAGTGGCTGCACACTTATGATACAGCACACTGTTTTATCACCCAAGTCATGTCATATCTTTTATCTGCCGCATTGTTGCGCTTTTATTTCCTACCCCCACCTACTTATCCGCTGCTCGTTTTTCGGCTTTGTTTCAGCCTGTGTCTCAACACAACATACTGTAAGTGCAGGAAAGTTCCGATTTTCTCTTTTTAGACGTACAGTGGTAAATGCGCAATCCGCAATTGCGCGTTAGGGGGGGGGGGGGTTTTTTGTTTTGGTGGTTTTTGGGTTTTTGTTTCGTTTTGTTTTTGAAAATCACGGAACACGGAAATATTTCCGTGTTCCGTGTTCCGTGATAACTTTGAAAATCACGGAACACGGAAATATTTCCGTGTTCCGTGATTTTCAAAATTATCACGGAACACGGGACACGGAAATATTTCCGTGCACGGAAATATTTCCGTGTTCCGTGATTTTCAAAATTATCACGGAACACGGAACACGGACAAATTTCCGTGCACGCAAATATTTCCGTGTTCCGTGATTTTAAAAATTTTATCACGGAACACGGAACACGGAAATATTTCCGTGTTCCGTGTTCCGTGTTCAACCTAAGTCCGCCCTTAAGATGCCACTTTTTTATATTGTGATGTTTTTGTCCATCCCCTTTTTTTGCACGAGAATGTAATAATCCGAAAGGAAACACTTGTGCCAAATAGAAGCGGAAACGTTTATGATGTTTTGTTTCCAATGTTCAGCTGTCAGTCACCTAGTAGTAACGACTCTTCAGTGTCACTAGAACATGCCGCAACACACGCGTGTGTCACACACGAAGGTCAAGCACATAATGAACCTCTAGTTGTGTTTGAGATGAAAAACGACTTTCACGACTTTTTTATTTTTGCTTGCGCGCCTGTGGTTTGTAGTTGTGCCCTTCTCGTTCTCAGCGATTGAATTATCTGCTGACGACCAGACGACCAAAGTTTCCATCGATTCACAAAAATGTGATTTCGAAATATCTCGACGAATGTCATCGAAATAATCGAATTTATCATCTTTGTTATCGACCGTCAACAATTTATTCGACAAAAATTCTGCAATTTTCAATTAAGAGCTGCAACATTTTTATCAATCACCCAGTCGGAGACCAGGAGGTGCATGCTGTGATCACGCACGTATACATAAATCGTCACCTGAAGGTTAGTGACATGATTTGATGGCCATAATTTATCATTGGCAAACAAATGGTATTATAATTGAATAAATATGGCAGGCTTGTGTGCATAATCCGACACTGAACTTGTTGTGCCGGCATCAGAATCTTATCAGAAGGTGGTTCAAATGTGGTAAACAACATTAGGGTGCCTTGGCACCGAATGAGCACTCTCCACGATGTCTGGCTTGGAACCGGAATTAGATGTGAGTCCCAAAAACAATTGGTGAAAAGTGTGACCAACGACCTAATGAAGCGTGCAGCTTTGCATTTTCTTGCACCTGCCCTGAAAAGGTGGAAATTAGATAGGGGAAGACTGACCCTCTTACTTTATTTCGATTCGCACCAATTTGTCAATCGGGGGCACCTCTGTGTGGCTGTTGCCTTGCACCAAGCACCACGCGCGTGACTAGCTGTTTTTCGTCATCTGAGTTGTTTTAGAGCGCCATCAATCGTAAAATACAACACACACACGCACTTCCTTGTTGTTTTCAATCAACGGATAGTGTTTCCAGTGGCTGTTGGCGGTGCACGTGTTTCTGTTTCAAACACACACAAGCTCGGAGAAAAGCGTAGACTGATAAGCATATGCTGCACCACTTTTTCTATATTTACTACACCACGCTTATGTGGAAGCTCGCAATCACAGTGCTAAGGTATAATGTAAGCTCTTGCATACCGAACGTAACACAAGGCAGACATCAACAAACACCCTTTTTGATATGATACTGTGACACAAGTATATGTAGGTAGAGGTCGGTCTTGCGCGGTACACCGCGACCGTGTGCTTTGATCTGTAGTATATGAAATATAAATTTCGTGAAACATCGGTAAATCAAGATTAGTCTGCTCGATGCGCCTCATAGGTTTAGCCTATTCACTGGTGTACTTCACAAAAACTGTGCAAATTTCGTTAAATCCACAGCTTTACGCAACCAAAACCGCGGCTATTCACAATGCTTCTTGGTTCCATTTCCTCTATAAATTCTTTCTTGAGTAAGCACCAAATTTTATAGTCGAAAATGCAATCATACCATATGTATGTACATATGTACATACCATCTTTGCGAGACTACCAGCCCCGTTTTTTCTTTGTTGTGGAGCAGGAAATAATATTTTTACTCACTGTACCAGTCGTAATTTTATGAAAAAAACCCTATGTATTTTTCTCGTTTCGTTACAAATGGTTCACAGACACATTTAACAATTGAATTTTGAAATGGAGATAGGCACCCACGTGATCTGTATACCCTTACAGCGAAACACCTCTGGGCTCCTTGCCGCACAGCTCTGTGGTTTTTTAGTTCAAAAAATTCTTTCCAAGGCAGTTGGTTCCGTCAACGGTTTTGGTCGCTTGAACTTTTTATTGCTTCAGTTGAAGTATTGCTCTTGTTGTTTGGCACGTGGTCTTTGGCGTGTTGCACAAATTTTATGACTCATCCTTGGCTGTTTACGACTTGGTGCTAAGCTTTTGCGTAAGAAGTTTGAATTCAGATTTATCACCTAACGACCTTACAAACGACCATTATATTACGTGAACGTTTTTATGGCACAACAAGACAACTTTGTTTCCCGATCGATTCGCTGTATAAAGGAAGGGCAGAGTGCAATTGAATGGCTATCCATGAACATCTTCAGCTCCTCACCAGTTGACGAGACGCGTGCGACCCACAATGCACCCACCAACCCCAATTGAGTGACAACAAGCAACGAGCAAGCGCATAACGTGGTGTGTGTGTGTTTGGTGCCCAGCGCTGGAACATGTCATGCGGCTTGGTCATCGTTGGTGTTCGCAAGGTGCGTTGTTTCTGAAACATCAGCTGATTCGTTTGGAATTTTGTTTCGTTTTTTTCAAACTGGAAGATCGTGATCTTTTGATATAAGACCACAGGGCTGATGAATCCTGGCCGATATCCAACTTGATGATACCACAACCTAACACTTTATTGTTTTACCAAATCGAATGTTTCATTCGTTCTGCAGGCAATGGCGGCGTAAAGGACGCCAAAATCCATCCTCGACCGCACTCAAAGCACTATCATCACGACCATTCAATATTTCATAATCTCAGGCGTAAGATTCTAGCCCGACCCAGCACCACGCTTTCGATTGTCGTGGGCCTCGTCACAGGATTCGTGTTCACAATGTGTTTGCAAAGTGTGAGTTTCTGGAAGAACTGTGGTCGAATTTGCCATACAGTAACTGTTAGGGAAATTGAAGTTGAAAAATAGTGTACAACTTGATCATATTTTGCGGCTTGGTCGGCTACATCACCATGCTGGTTCAGTGCGTTTTGCGCTGGTCGAAAACGACACGCCCGGTACCATCACGAAATAATGGACCATACAAAAACTAACAGTCCGAAGTGTCAGCTGGCCATACCTGGCTATCTCGCAGTAATCGTACTCTTTGCTATATCATACCCATTGATGGCCGTGTGATGTGACCCAACTGACCGAAAAACCGACCATCCAATAAATGACAAAATCTAACATTTACGTCTGAAACATTTGCAGATGCGCTGCGCGCCCGAAGGCGATCCCCATTGCAGCCAGCCCTCATCCTCACATCAAATCATCCATACAAACAACAACAACAACCTCAACAGCGAACAACAGTTCACAGCCCAGCCCAGTGCAAGCAATGACAGACAATTGGTGCTCTTGGGGCTGATGACCGCTCAAAAGTATGTGGACACGCGTGCACACACCGTGTGGAAGACCTGGGCTCAGAGCATACCTGGCGAATTATACGTGTTCGTGTCGGAAAACACACAGTCCTCGGCCGAACCACGGCTACCTCTAGTTCGGCTTCGGGGTGTTGACGATTCCTATCCGCCGCAGAAGAAATCGTTCGTGATGTTGAAGAACATGGCTGATTATGGACTGGATAAATTCGATTGGTTCATCAGAGCCGATGATGATTTGTATATACGGACGGACAAATTGGAGACCATGCTCAGGTGTGTGTGAAACATCAGGTTGCATCGAAGACTTTGCAGTTTGATCGTTTCTTATGTATTTGTCACGCCGGTTTGCGACTTCTGCCTGACCAGATTAGACCAGACCAGACGTTTTTCCTTCAATGCCCATCTCATTCCGCTTGTTATCATGACCATCGGTGACTTTTTCATCCACACAGTGCAACACTCAAAGAACTTGATAAAAAACTACGCTTTCGTGCAGATCTCTCGACCCAAACAAGCCATTGTACATGGGGCAGGCCGGTCAAGGCACATCCAGTGAATACGGCACCCTGTCATTGGCCGACAACGAGAACTATTGCATGGGTGGGCCGGGCGTGGTGCTCTCACGTGCTGCTATGCGCATGTTGCAACCCCATCTCACTGAATGTCTCAGGTTGGATGTACATGAGACTCTACTCTTGCTTCTTTTTACGCTCTCATTGTGATCCTAATTCACTTTCTTCAATTTCCATTAATGGGAATAGGGAATACCACATAAACTATGAACACAGTGTACACACATTTTGGCCGTGAAACCGTTGCAGAACGAATTTTCCTTGGTGCAGTACCGAAATGAGCGCCTTTAGATCGTTTTTCCGATTTTTGTAAGAATGGGGATAATGTGCAAGTGTATGAGCGGTTACGGTACGTGATTGTCTGGCCAGTTGGTGCACCGGACCATCGTCACAGTGGAGCACGCACTACAAAATGCATGTTCGGTGCAGTGACCAGTCATATTCTCATTTCAGAAACATGTACACCACGCACGAAGACGTGGAAGTCGGCCGTTGTGTGCGAAAGTATGCCAAGGTGTCCTGCACGTGGAGTTACGAGGTACAGAGTACTTTGATTGATGTCACCACAATTTTGTACTCCTTTCTCATTTTCGCTGTGATGTGTATTCTTGATTTATGGCTTGGCTGTGCACCATTTGTCCCAGTATTTCATTCATCGGGTTTATACCCTCTTGGCCTTGAGTGTCTGGCACAAAAATGTTCTGTAATCGGTTGACGCATTTTCGCAAACATCAATCGAGCCAAATCATTTCCATATTTCACTCCAATGTTCATTTACACAAAGCACACGCACTCGTATACACATGCACCCATACTTTGGAAAGCGGAAAGTCAAGGTTGCGAGCTGCGCTGCTTTCTTGACATAAAAATCGAAATCGGCTTAGGTACGGCAACTTCTTGAGTATGGCTGGAATTGCACATTGACAAAAACGGGTACCCAATGTGTGTGTTGCATTTTCAGATCAGCAGCTAAAGTGCAGTGATAATTTTCGGATTCATATTTGACTAAATCCAGTGCGACACCACCCAGAAAAATGTGCGGTGTAGTAGTTGACACTTGTTGATTCATCACAGCGAAAGGCACAAAATACGATTTTTCACAACATCTCGCTCCATCGAGATCTAGTGCATATGAAAAGTCGCTGCGTAATGTTGCTAATCTTTGACGAATGAGCGTAGTATTATTACTGATGGAACGTTTACGCTCATTTTTAGTTTTGTCTGGGAAAGTGCATGACGAACTACAAGAACAATGCCATAGTTTGGATTTATTGGAAGATAAAGTTAAGTGGAGCAGGAAAAATCGTATAAACGACAACTATGGTGGTGCTCTTTCCCATAGCAATAAAAGTTTCAAAAAGTATACAGCCGGATCTGTCAAGAAATCAGCCATGTAATGTGCTAAATACCAGCATCTAACTTGACCGTGAAACAATTTAAACCGGGATAGTTTGTTAGTTTTGCACTGTTATCACACAGAACACACACAAAATCTTTGAAACCGATTTCTAATTTGATCAAAGTGTCGTTTAAACGGGGCCCACAGTTTTGATTTTGTTTTCACTAGAACACGTGTAGGATGAGACGATAGTAAGTTTATGTGGGTGACACTTTCATTGGCAAATTTTATGCGACAAATTAATGAAATCGATTAATTTTTATCGTAAAATAAAGCGCAGGGTGTAGGCGAAATTGACTAACAGACGCAAGGACTGCGCAAAACATGCATATGGTGTCAAAACAAGCTGGGATAGGGGAGGGAATTATTCATAGAATACAAATACTATATACATATCCTTAATTATGTACACTGATGAGGCCTGGCACCAAAGTAAGGTCACTTGCATGCATATCCGATCAACAAAATATGATACCGGCCAGAGATTTCCGTTCAAACTAAACAATCCTCATTCGTTGATTTTAGATGCAAAACATCTTCCACAACAATCGATCAGGAGCATCAGCATTCACCGGTGATTTAAACGTCCCTGAGGTGCATCAGGCCACTTCACTGCATCCCGTCAAACAACCGGCCATCCTACTGACTCTTCATAATTTCGTGCGCAAGCTCAAGCTCGAAGATTTGAGATTCAAATGGGTGCAACTGTCACGTGACCTGGCTGATAGCAGGCGGAGGACTGGGTCGGAGTTGTCCATTAGGAAAAGTGAGTGAGATACACGTGTACACGTACGCTGTTGGGCTCGAAACTGATTCACTGTGCCCTCTTTGTAGTGATCATGTTTAAAAAGTGATAGTTTCGGTTTCCTTTTGCGGTTTCCTAATCTGCAATTAATCTCCTAATTCCTTATACGGTGAACTGTCAGTACAAATAAGATTGACCGAATCTTGCATACGACATAAAAACCATATTGACAACAGCTTGCAAGCAGACGTACTGTTTGTTTTTACAGACGAAATCGCCGGCGATCAGCCAACGCTATTCAAGTTCCGTCCCACCACCAGCACCGATGTTGTCCATTGGGACTATTTCAACGCAAATGGCATTCTGTTCTGTACGCAATTGCTCAATTGTCCACGACACAACATTGAATCATATTGGAAATACGCAGAGAATAACGCTATTCGACAGGTTTGAATTCGAGCTTTGATCGCAAAGAACCAAAGATCGATGTCAAATATGGTGGCGATGTAATGGTCCGGTCCTGTTCTGAGCACGTGACTTTTTTACCTCTAAACTCTGCGTGTTTCGATATATGTATCTTCATGCGACGTTTTCACCAGCGTAAAAGCTGTTCATATTTAAGTTGGGAACAACTTTATCACTATTCAAAATTGGTGATACCGCGAACATCTGCTTTATCATTAATTCAAAGAAGTCACGTTGTGACCAAAGAAAACCGGCACAGACGATTATCGCATAATTAATACGAGGCTGGCCAAAAATGGAAAACGATATGTTGTATTTTTTTCAGATTTTCAACTATTTCAACCACGACGCACGACAGAAAGGTCGATCGTTATCATTCCAATCGATTCAGTACGGATATCGTCGTGTGCTGCCCATGCACGGCGTCGACTTTATATTCGATGTCAGCTTGTTGTTCAAGAAATTCAAGGGTTCGTTTAGTTCGCGCTCTTCGTGACCCCATAGGGAAACCCACATTTATGCTGATGTTTTGGTCCCATCCGCTGGTTAATTCCAACTAAAAGACCAGGGGTAAAAGTTGTTTATGGTGATGACTGAGGATGACGGTTCCCGATCAGTTTGCTGTGAAGAGAGTGGTGGTCTGTATTTGGTTGTTTATGTTTTTCACTCTCACCAATCAGACATAGACGGTCAGTGATGGTGCACCCATTCAGGCACCCGTCGTGCCACAGCCCTGGTCCGTCGTCACGCCTATGCTCAGCAGGCATTTGCGCAGCCAATCATCGCGCACGAGACTGAATGGCGACAATTCAAATCCACCAATCAGCAATTAGCTCCGCAAACTAGCACTGGTGTGGACGGTACGATCATCCACTTCATTCTGCCATTGGCTGGTCGGCTGCAGACCTGGCGTCGATTTGCCCTGAATTTCAAGGAGGTCTGCCTCGACTCAGACCAGAACTGTCGGCTGAATGTGGTGCTGTTCCATTCGAATGCAACAGCCGCAGATCGGGACATTCTCAATACCGTAAGACAGCTGCAAGCGGACTACGGTAGTGAGGCGGTACAGTACACCGAAATGTCGAATGCCCAGGCGTTCTCACGTGGACTCGCGTTGAGCGAAGGTTGGAACTTAGACATTGACATACAATTTTTTTTAATATTGGTGCCACGCGCATAGGCTTGAGTGCACCGATGATGACCTGAGGCACCAGCTGGTCTGCGTAAACGAGCAAAATATTTCGAGAGCGTAGTGCACAGCGTGTGTAAAAATTCTGCTGCACGATAGCTCATTTCGGCCTGTATTCACAAACGGCAGGTGCATCGGGCCATCGTTAGCGCGAAACGCATACGAGAGATGGTCCAACCAACGTAGGTCTCGAGAAGACATGAGCGCAACTTTGTCCGCTGTACGAAATGGAACACTGTTTTGCGAACGCATCGATCGAGCGAGTTGCTCCCAATTTCAGGTGTGCGCACACTGACGAGCCCTGATCCCGATCCCCTGCTATTCCTAACGGATGTCGATGTTGTGTTCACCAAAGATTCGCTCTATCGCATTCGTCACAACACAGTCGCTGGTGCACAGGTGTACTACCCGGTGGTGTTCAGTGAATACAGACCAACGGATCAGGCAGCCAGGTTTGTGAATCATGTATACATCTATTTATTCCGCGAACTGAAATTTTTACATTTGTTTACTTGTCCAGCACATTAACTTTCTCCAGGTGTTCACGGGATTAAATGTATGTAAGTGAGTACTAGGTCGACACTCAACACAACCCAGAAATTGACTGAAAATGTATTGTTGTTGCGACGAAAGTGGTGCAGTTTTTTGCTCAACTTCAACCTGTCAAGCATAATTCACACACCTTCTCCAAACGCAAAGACGGTCTCCAAACGGTCGTGTACTAAACCAGAATGAGCAGCAGAATGAGAGCAGAACCAGCAGCTTCCTGAGCGCTCTCATGTCTGGTCAGCTTGAGTCGATGATAATCAAAAGGAGATAGCTGAATGTTCCTGATCTTTTTGAAAATCAAAATGAAAGATAACACACCATTTATACCACTATTTAGGCCGGCGCCGACATCGGTGCCCGTGATCGACTGGTCGTCGCACGCATCGCGCGGTCATCGATCCACCATCGGCTATTTCCGTCATTTCGGTTTCGGCATCGCGGCAATGCACCGATCGGATCTGGTCGCGGTCGGCGGCCTGGCGACCGACATTCACGGCTGGGGTCTCGAGGACGTCGATTTGTTCGAGAAAGTGCTCAAAACACAGCAGAAAGCCGTTGATGTTTCACACAATGACGACAAACAACTATCTATATTCCGTGCATGCGACCCCTCGCTGGTGCATGTCTACCACACGATTGTGTGTGACAGGGCGCAACTGCCCGAAGCGCAATACAAAATGTGTTTGGGCTCGAAGGCGGCCTCGTGGGCATCGGTCGACGAAATGTCGGATCAGTTCCGAGATTGGAGATATCGAATGCGAACATCAAACGCGCAGCAACGCAGACCGACCAATCGCAGAAAACGACGCATTCGGTGATATTTTGGGCCGATTTTTCTCTTTTTAGGTGTTTCTGTATTTTCTCTTCTTGGAGCTGCCCTATTATCCTTCGGCACTGACTTTTTATCATCCGTTCAATAATGGCAAAATGCGCGCGTTGCATACACACTTCCTGCAGTTCAATTACAAATTGTGACTCTCTGTGTCGGCAATAATTTGTGGCTCTTGTTGATGCTTTGATTTTCCTTTTCATCATATAAAATTGCTGTGCTCTAACATTTCGTGTTCAGTGCATTTATTTCAGTTCATGAAGGGGTGCGTTACAGTTCGTGTTCGAAGAAGCTTTGGTCTCTTCAGCATCGACAAAAACCCCATTAATTTTGTAAATATTTTTATAAATTCTTGTGGTTGTGTGAAGCTACATATATGCGACATGAAATACATAAGACGAAACTTATCAACTTGTATTTCCGCTGTAGAATTTATAACAGACGCAATGCGTAAAACCCAGTGCAATGAGTTTTGTTGATCTTTTATTCAATTGTTGTTGCTTTCATCGTTTTATTTTATACATTTTTTTGTTATCCTATGATTTGTGATTCGACATTCGTTCAAAAGTAAAGTATTGATGATGTTTTCAAAACTTTTCACGTCCGTAGTAATAAAAAACAAAAGAATAAGCAAAAATGGGCTATTATTTGGATCATCACACGAGACTGTGCTTTATCAATCGAAAATGCGGTTTGACTGTCACGCTTGCTTTTCCCTCAGTTTGTCCTGTGCCGCACTGTAGGTGTTCATCTGAAGGAAGCAACAAGAGAACTGCCGTGTTGTATTTATAGCACAATATTCAAATCACCGTATCATCAATTACTGAGACTCTGTGATATTTTCAAGTGACTATGGAAAGTGCGGGCTCCCAGTGGCCGAAAATGATCCCGATATTGTCACTAAAAAGAACCTGATAAGGAAGGCAGGTGGTACATTGACTAAAAAAACTCACAAATGTGCCGAAACTAACCAATTCATTCATGTCGTCGGTTTGCACCAGGGACGACTTTCGATATGGATTCATATTGCATACTGTGACCGCCGGGAGCTTTAGCGGTCCGGCATGCAGCTGTGAAACATCGCGTTGCTTGTGCCAAGCTCTTTGCTGTTATTCACTTGCGCTGACGATGACCTGGTGCGCACCATACCAGATTTTGAAAACAGGTCTGACAGAAACACACGCAGAACTCTCAGTGATTTGATCGAGCCGGTCTCGTGAGATTTCCGAATACTTCGATATTTACTCACCACTAATTTTGCATCGGGCAATGTGTTAGCTGTTAGCATGCAAGTTGGCGAAGAACTTTTACGAAATCACCGACATCAATGTGTTCATATCACCCAGCTAAGAGCCAATGCCATAAATCACCAAGTTTGACACCGGCTCAAGCTTTGCTTGAGTTAACTTGTTGATGTTTCACAAAATTTTCGAAGCATTTGGCAGTTTCCAACTTACACTGACGTCCACAGCAACAGGATAATCGTAATATTTGATGACCAGACCAACCACACAAATCAGACAGAAAATCACGGCCAGAAAGAATATGGCCAACCAGAACCAGCGCCGCCAGCCTGAGACCAGGGAACATGAAAAGACAGGTTTTTTTGCGGGAAAAGATATTTTTTCCAGCATTTGGTAAACCTTTCGAAGCGATTGCAGATTTTATGCCGTGAGTGGAGGCTGTCGAGCCAAACTGCCGCACTGCCTTGTTGGATTTCTTCAACTTTTCTGTGGCCGCCATTTCCTGACATCGAAATGTTCGTGTGGGGACGATACTAAACAGAAACTGGTCCAGGTTCACAATTTACATAAACACGCTCACAAGATTACCAGGCTCGGATCACTTTTATTCGATTAGATAGCAGACCACACACACCGCTAAAAGCAGTTGATATTCCATTTGAGAATGAATGAAACGAAAACATTTCAAGCAACTTTGGAGTGTACTTTAGCAGACGCAAAATAGAACCCACCAAATAACCGGCGGGCGTAGATACCACACACATTCTGCACCCAAAGAAATCAATCAAATGGTAGAGAAGCATTGGAAAGACCAAACAGTATAATTTGAATTTGTTGATTGTGGTATGCTGGTGGTGGAATCAATTTTGAGTGCACAACAACACAGAGAAGAGGATAACTACGGGTGTTAGGCTGGAAGGCATGTCCACACGATCCAGTGTAAAACATCAGGTTTATCAATCATGCATGGACATCTGCAAACTCCTTATCTTGATATTTGTCCATACTTTACTTTTTAAACATTATCATGCTTTTCACTTTTTAAATTTAGAAATAAAAAACACGCCTCAATTAAGTAGAAGAACGTGAACCTAAGACGTCACACACAAAAAATGTGATGATACATACATACATACTTTTGAAATACCGGCACATGCAAGATGATGCCTGATCCTCGATAAACTACATACTCCGTTCACATTACGCGCGCAGAAAATGCAGATTTCGCCTGGTATACCATTAATTCAATACATAAACACAATACATAATTGAAACACGATGTGTTTCTTTGAAAATAAACACAAAACAGAAATAAATCAGTGAGAAAAAACAGGCGTCAGTATTTGAGCAGGAAATAGGGAAGAGAACGATACCCGTTTCACAATAATAACCATCCAAGTTCATTCATTCAAACGAAAAAATGCTGTTACGACGGCGACGCAGTGTTGTGTTCGTGCTTGATTGATCGCAACAAATTCTCTGTCTTGATCGCTGGACCCAGTTTCAGACCGAGACGCTAAAATTCGGGTGTATTGTTTTTGTTAGATGCTTGCGACACAAAACCATCATCTTAATTTTATTTTAACTTAGTATTATTGAGTGTGACCTAGCCTTGCGAGTGAAGGCCCCAGCCTTCGGACAAACCTAAACTGCTCGGCGAAGCTCCACTTTACGAGGGAAACTGGGCGAGAAATGTTTCACGGCTGCCATAAATGATCGGCAAGCACAGAATGGTATTTGATCTGGTAAATAGGTAAAGGCAAACTACACCAACATGAGCTCGATTTCGCAGCTGGCAGAACGGTGAAACATTCATACGTGGCTGCTGATTTGGGAAATGTTACACGTTGAAGAATACAAAGTGGAGCATGATGATTTTCTCTTTCTTTTCGTTTTGAACACACACCACCTTCGAAATTGGGCTCGTGTTGGTGTAGTTTGCCTTTACATGCCATGCAAGCACAAACAGGAAATGCATTTCAAAAACGAACTCGACCGGCGAAAATAATCTTGCATTTGCGATGGAGCCTTATTCCGCGACTTTTCAAGCCCGGAAGTTCGGGCCCGGCCAATTCAGGCTCAGCGTATTTGACCCATTTATAGGCTTAGGCTCAGGCTACAGCCGGGCCTGAACCTGTGCCCCGGGACTGAACCGTCGCACAATAAAGCAGCCCATGTTTCGCAAATGAACGACAAGGCAGATTTCTCACATCTGATATGCAATGACAAAACGACAAGCAGCCGAATTCCAATCGAACCTGCAAATCCTCGACCGAACACAGTAATAGCGCCTCTCCGTCCACTTGTTCGATTTCGATACGTTTCACAATATCCCTGCCGATCCAGGGGAATTGTACGAGAAACCTTGCGACGTTACAAGCAGTCCAACCACGCAGCTGACCGAGTTGCGGCATTTGAGTGATGGACGTTGGAGAGGACAGACTCTTGTCCAACACAAAGTTGCTCACCACCTGACGCCAACACGGCGAGGGGCGCTGCAAATGTGCGTGAATGGAACGAAAAGCTGGAAAAAATAATGGCGTAAGAAATCAATCAACCAACTTGTTGCGTCTGATAATAATCTCGTTCGTTGGATTCAATCTGGCAGGCGGGCAGAAACGTCGACACGTTGGCAAGCAGTGATGCGGCTGCAGGGTTGTTGTTCGATCCTAAATATTCCGTTTTTTTTGTAAACTTGTTGCCATTTTTATGAACAACAATATAAATTAACCCACCTTTCGTTTCATAATCCTGCAACATTTGAGTCTTCACCAGCGGCACTGCATCTGCATTCTGCGTGGCCGTCGTGCGCTGGCGTTTGCGACCACTTGATTGTTGTTGCGAACCGGAATTGTTGTGCTGATTGGCCACATCGCCATAACTGGTCCCTGTCTGCGTCCGGCTGGCGGCACTGTTGCCTGATTTATCAAGCACGCCAGCAGGCTGACGTCCGGTGAAATGTCGTGCGAGAAACCCTTCGTATTCGTTCGTGAACGACAGTCGTTTATGTTCTGCGGCTGAACTCGAAGTCCTTGTCTCTGTTGGGTCCGAGCGTGGCTCAGACAAGAAGTTGGGATGTTGTGGCATTTTTGATGTTGTGGCAGTCGGCGCTGGTTGATGAACATCTTCGTGACTTTCGATCTTGTTCGGTTTGCGACGTTTTCGCTTCGGTCGATCATGCAGTGAGGAGCCAACTGACGTTGTTGTCGTGCTGCTGACAATGGGTGGTGGAGTGACGTTTTCCACTGGAGAACCCGTGGATTTCGAGGCCTGTAAATGAAAATATAGTGATGTTGCAGCAGTTGCAGCTACGCAGCATAAATCAAACACATAAATAGAATTGCTTGAAAAAATGTGTTGCAGTTTACAATACATACATGAAAAACGTGAGCAAAATTTTTAATTTTATTCGCCGTCTCGGGTGCTGGACACGAATATCCGAAACACCCAAACACGACGTATGTTCGGTTGGTACTCGTAAAGTTCGCCCCTATTGGTAGTTTATGTATTGGGCTTAGGCAAGGCTGCCACTTGTGCCCAAGCCTAATTGTACGTCTGAGCCTATTCCGTCATAGGATCCCGTCTCGTGAAGAACAAACACTCCAGCAACACACCAACAACACACTCCGCACAAATCTTGAAGCCAGAAATTGTGGCATTTCTCTGAGTTATCGTACTTTTTCAGTGTTCCTGTGTGTCCTGTATACATAACTAACTCCAACTGAAATCGCGAAAAAATCTGACAGGAATTTCTGAAATCAGATTACCACAAACCAGTCATGGTTTTTAGACACATTTTAAGTGCAAGCTACAAGTGACTTTCGGATTTGCAGCTAAAGATTAGGTTTGGCGCAATTAGCATTAAGAATTTCCACATTTTGCAAAACCGAAATTCTGGGTGCAAATGGCACCTCAAAAAAGTTGGACAACTATTGAAAATTGAAAAAAACCATAAAACCAACCTTAACCGGACTCACTAAATCAATGACGGAGGGGCTCTGCTTTCCACTTTGTTGTCGTTGTGCTGCAGCCTGCCAGGGCACAATCGTGTAATTTCGCTTTTTCGCCTGATTTTCAGGTTGCGTTGACGAGGAGACAGTGGTTGCACCGTTTCGGATAATTTGTTGCGGCAAATGTTTGCGAATCGGCGGGGTTTTACGATGCACCACATCACTGCCGCTGAGAACTTTGTTGCTGACAACCGAGGCTAAGAAAAACATTCGTAATTTTAGATCAAGTCAGTTTAGTTCCTGGGGGAGGCCAGATGTCAAAAATCGCCAAATATGCCCTATGTATATGTAGGGGTATTTTCAGACTTTTACCCGAAATTGCGACTTCTACACCCTTGGGGAACACTTAATTTCCCGCCGGACCAGGAACCAATGTACATCGGAGTTTTCCACTTAAAGCCCCGGGG
>JASAMV010008033.1:0-56581 GCA_030248065.1 Rhynchonema sp. JSB1_4 | reverse complement strand
GAGATTGCGATTGATTGGTTGACTCATGGTTTTCGAATGTGATCACGGTGGAAGAAATTTATTGAGTTGTTTTTTGAGATTTTGGTTCTCGACAAAACTAAATTTCAAGGTTTCACCTCATACAGGCTCGCACGGTCCAGTGGTTGTCCGAGTGAACACACTCATCCGCACGCTGAGTGTTGATGATAAGAAGGTGTGACAAAAAATGTTTTTGGATTATTACGAACCGTTTGTTAGTTTGAAACAATAATATTTTGTTCCGCTTTCGTTTGATCTCTTACCAAAGGTAAAACAGCAAGGTTTTACTGTCTTCGATTGGCTTACTGTATATTCATGTCGTCAATTAAGGACTGTGTCAATGGGTGATATTTTCGAAACGGTGTAAAGGTCAGTTGGGTGTAAAGGTCGGTGGAAAGCTCGGTCGACAGCTCAGTGTGATAGACCTCGGTGTAAACTTGAAACATTCCACGTTAATAACAGGCAATATTTCACGTTTTCACCGAGCTACGCCGACCGAGCTTTCGACCGAACTTTACACCGACCTTTACACCCAACCTGTTCTGAATGAAGCTGTGTTCATAAATGTTTACACGAAAAGTTCATTAATGTTATGTGCCAAAAAACATAAACTATAACTTAGCTAACTGTTATCTAACTATCTGTTCTGAATGAAGCTGTGTTCATAAATGTTTACACGAAAAGTTCATTAATGTTATGTGCCAAAAAACATAAACTATAACTTAGCTAACTGTTATCTAACTATCTGTTCTGAATGAAGCTGTGTTCATAAATGTGTGCCAAGAAACATAAACTATAACTTAGCTAACTGTTACCTAACTATCTGTTCTGAATGAAGCTGTGTTCATAAATGTGTGCCAAGAAACATAAACTATAACTTAGCTAACTGTTACCTAACTATCTGTTCTGAATGAAGCTGTGTTCATAAATGTGTGCCAAGAAACATAAACTATAACTTAGCTAACTGTTACCTAACTATCTGTTCTGAATGAAGCTGTGTTCATAAATGTGTGCCAAGAAACATAAACTATAACTTAGCTAACTGTTACCTAACTATCTGTTCTGAATGAAGCTGTGTTCATAAATGTGTGCCAAGAAACATAAACTATAACTTAGCTAACTGTTACCTAACTATCTGTTCTGAATGAAGCTGTGTTCATAAATGTGTGCCAAGAAACATAAACTATAACTTAGCTAACTGTTACCTAACTATCTGTTAGCTAACTGTTACCTAACTATCTGTTCTGAATGAAGCTGTGTTCATAAATGTTTACGCGAAAAGTTCATTAATATTATGTGCCAAAAAACATAAACTATAACTTAGCTAACTGTAACTTAACTATCTGTTCTGAATGAAGGTGTGTTCATAAATGTTGCGGTATCCTAAACATGAACGGAAGAGGGGGATCCATGCAACCTAGGTCTAGCCGGCTCCGAGACGGGCGCTTGTAGGATGCGCAGCAGTTCAACACGCAGCAGACATCCGTGCTACCTAGGTAGGGGTGATGGGAAGAGGGGCGCGAGTGGGTCTCTCACATATATGCAGACTGAACAGCGGCGCCAGCCAGGCAGGCTACAGAAAAGGGGCGCAGGGTGTGCATACTTTTCCCGCCAAAAATTAAAACACACCCTGTAATTTGGCCGTTTTACCGCACACTGTTCGTTTTACATCAAATACATGGGGGCGCGGGGGGGGCGCGGGGATCATGAGGTGCGAAATGGCCAAAGCTGTCACTCATAATGGGCTAAAATGTCAAGTGGTCGAATAATCACTTGGTCAACTCACAGGAGCGCCGAGTCAGCGCGAGAAATAATAAATGGCATTCGGATGTGAGTTGACGACACTCCACAAAGTGATCAGTCGACGAAGAGATTTGGCTACTTGAGTTGACCATTGTAACATAAGCCCCACAATGCGTGCTTGTATGGCCATGTGCCTCCTCTGGTCGTGTTTCAGACAGAAAAAGAGGCGCGCAAACACGACACGGACCAAGCGAATGTTCTGATCCGAATCTATGGCGATGGTTCGATTCTGTACAGTGTGCGGTACGATTTTATGGGTGGCAAAGTAGTGTGTGTGTATAAGCACTAACTTCATAATTTTCATTAAGGATTCAGACTGAAGCCATTTTTATGGTAACCAAGGGTTTCACACTTGCAGATGATTACCTCAAATATGTCTTGGGTCTGAATCTTCAACTTGAAATGAACTTCAGTCAGACAAACTGTCTCGATTAGACTTGAGAGTCTTGTTTATCTCTTGTATTCAACGTTATGTGAATGGAGAGAGCCAAATTTCCACTGGTTTGTTTGCGAGAGCAAACATTTTTCAACTTGTATACGTACGTGATGCATAGCCGCACTGGGTACAGCGTGCATGCGATTATTGGGCAGGAAACTAGCCAAATAACAAACAAATTTTACCACCATCTTTTTGTTTCGACAAAAATCTCTTCGCATTGCAGCATGTCAATGGTGTTCTTCTGTCCGATGGCATTCAATCGCTATCCGTTCGACAAACAGGACTGCAGAATTGACTTGGCCAGTTATGCGTATACTCAAGACGACATTGACTATCAATGGAAGGTAAAGGCAAACGACGCCAACACGAGCCCGATTTCGAATGTGGTGTGTATTCATAACGAATAGAAAGAGAAAATCATCATGCTCCGCTTTATATTCTTCAACGTGTAACATTTCCCAAATCAGCAGCCACGTATGAATATTTCACTATTCTGCCAGCTGCGAAATCGGGCTAATGTTGGCGTAGTTTGCCTTCACATATTGTAGTAACACTACGCCAACACGAACCCGATTTCGGAGGCGGCAGATCAGTGAAACATTGAGACGTGGTTGCTAAGTTGGGAATTGGTACACGTTGTGGTATACAACGTGGTGCATGGGGATTTTCTCTTTCTTTTCATTTTTTCGCTTTCACATAGCGCCTTCCAAATCGAGCTCGCATTGGCGTAGTTTGCCTTCACTATAATGTTCAATAACAGGCACATATGCATGTATGATGCGGGCGGCTCAACTCATTCGAAATTTTCCGGTGAAATTCTTGATGTAAATATCGCTTGCGACCATCCGAGTCCAATCCAATATCCGCCCACCAAGATTGAGATCAGATGGACTCGAAATAAAGATGCCCGTTTTGTGCCCGTACATAAATACTACTGTCCAGCAGCGATGTTCAGGGGGGACGTCCGATCCAACTGAAACGAGGGCTCGAGCGCTCATTGCCTTCGTTCAGCTAACTGATGTCAACACCCATCTTTGTACCAGCCACACCAACACAGGTCAGTTACGCCGCTTTACAAAAGCAAAACTTGAAAACTTTTGGCAAAATTAAAAAAAGGTAAAATGACAAAACTCACGCGTTCGTGCTTGATCAGGGTCACGTGACGTTGCCCCGTTCCCAAACCTGTGCATTACATACACAAGGTTCGCCGATGTTTGCAGGCAGCTACTCATGTCTACGTGCCAGTCTGCATCTACAACGTGCACGTGCCCCATTTGTGTGTCACGTGATGTGGCCGACGTTGTTGTGCGCGTTGTGCAGTTGGCTGGGCTTGTGGCTACATGCGCACGACAACACCACGGCGCGCGTACTGTGCGTGCTGGCTGCGCTGATGGGCATCACTGCGCTGGTTCGCGCTATTTTTCGTTCTTTTAGCTTATTCTAATGTCATCAACACAACAACACTGCCAATTTTACAATAAATTGTGAGTGGTACAATATTGGAACACAATACCGTACACAATCATGAAATCAAACCACGTCCACAAGACTCTTGGCTCATGTAGGTACATGCAAGTACGTTTCACAACAACTGCCCGTGTTTCTACCGTTTCGGGAGCAAACACGCAGCTGGACGTCTTTGTTGTTGTCAACGTTGCTCCCACGGCATGCATACATCAGGGCTGGATTAAAAAATTTTTATATTATCGAACTTTTTTTTAACTTTTTTGAATTTTAAATTTTTTTTAAGATTTACTTTTTTTTATTCAGGACCACAAAAATTTCGGTTCTCAACGTGAAAAATTGTCGAAAATTTTTGTAAGTATTTTTGATTGCACTTGAGAATATAGGAATAGTTGACACCGACCAGTTGTGTTCACAAACGGGCAGCAGCGAGGTTATATTTTTTACAATGAGCCAGATAACGTGACAATTCGCGTTGGGGATAGCCTGTCCACCATATGTACCAACATCTGTAGATTGTAGTATAAAAAGTGAAGGGAAAGTGAAGTCACGGGAAAGGTAAATGATTGGCACATTTTTAAAGCAAAGTTACACGAAAACAGCTGCATAACCCGCGGTGTTGGAACGATAATTTTGGACTTCAAGCAGATTTGACTTCCTGAATAACTGAATGCGCACATAATGATGGCTGCTTAGGTTGTTTAGTGCAGCCACTGACTGTCTAACGTTGTAACGACATTGTACCGATGCGAAATAGAAGCACCGCAGGCGATTTTTTGAGAAAAAACAAGCAGAAGCATGCATAAAAACATGCATTTTCACCACAAAAAGGGGGAAAATAATAAAAAAAGTTATGAAATAATAAAAAAAAGTGAACTTACTCATGTCTCATGTATCACGGGAAGGTGTAATAACCTCATTTGGGGCATCTTAGATACCAAATACATGCCCAAAAGTTGATTTTGTGAAGAAAATTTCTCGACTCTTGAGAAAAAATGACAAAAAATAACCCCCAAAAAGGCCATTTTTGGACGTTTTAGAACACTTTGTTCCCCCGAAAAATTAAAAAAAAATTTTTTTTTTAATTTTTTTTCAAAAACCCTTTTTTTGCCCAATCCTGCCACGGACTGTCTAACTTTGTAATGACATTGTTCCAATGCGAAATACAAGCACCGCAGGCGATTTTTTGAGAAAAACAAGCAGAAACATGCATAAAAACATGCATTTTCACCACAAAAAGGGTGGCGAGCTTTTTTTAAAAAACAAATTTTTTTTACATGAAAATTTTTACTTTTTTTAACCCAACCCAAACACTGCCAGCTGCAATGCGATTGCACGAATCATAGGCAGCTGCGTTGACAACAATAGTATTGGTCGTTCTTTCGAGTTTTAAAAACTTTTTTCGTTGCATTACACGCTCAGGCATTACAGCTGAGCATTTCAAGAATGACTGCACAACAAGCACATGCAGCAAATAAAGCAGATAGTTTCTGGACGACCAAACAATTAGACTTGATCCCGGCTTGTATTACGGTGAGTCAAATCAACTCAAATAATGGTCAAATCACTTCGTCAACTCACCTTGTGGGAGTCATCAACTCACTCCGATTGCCGTGTATGATCTCTCGCGTTCACTCGGGGCTGCTGTGGTGAGTTGACTAAGTGATTTGACCACTTGAGTTGACCACTGTAATATTAGCCATTTATTCCTACCATCACGATCACAGGCAATCCACACGAACAACCAACTGCCAGCCGTGAGTTATGTGAAAGCGAGTGATGTGTGGTTCGGTGCTTGTCAGCTGTTCGCTTTCGTCGCACTGATTGATGTCGTTCTCGTGTCGTCGTGCTTGCAACAGACGGTGAAACATCGAAATGGTTGGGGCTGCTGTTATGTCATGCTTGTATATTTAAATATTTTTGTACATTTGACATATCGGCGACGTTACGTTACCTCTGCTGCCGGCGTTTTCCACGCAAAGCTCCTTCGCTCTGTTCGGAAAAAGTTTTAAAATCGGTTTTTTTTTCGCCGCAAAAGCATTTTAGGCGAAAAATTTTGCTGTGGACAGGTTCATGTGGTCATCTGTGGAAACCATTGCCAATGTTGTTGAGTCCATCACAACCGTTTTGTATGCATTTAAAAGCATCCGTGTAAGTGCCGGCACACACCGTATACCTACATACATATGTACATTGTATGTGTGAAAATATCAGTGTTGCCGCTGATTTCACCTTAAAACTTTTTGAACGACAATTTCTGTCATGTTGTCCTTTTGATCCATACTGTGATTTTTCAGACGACGCCACCAACATCAGCGACGAACAAAAAACCGTAAGATTTCATTGCTTCTACAACTACTGTACCTTCGAATATGCATAAGGCATTTAAAGTTCTGCAACGTGAAAACTACAGGAACAACATCTTCACTTGCACGCCGTGTTGAGCGAGTGTCAGTACGAATGCACCGCAGATATTACAAGTGATCATCGCCAATCTTTCAGGTGGACAATTCTGCCCGGCTACGTTGCTGAAACTGCAAGGCAAGGTTGTTTTGATCGACTGGTCGGCCCGCATCGTGCTGCCAATCGTGTACATCGTGTTTGTCGTTGTCTTCTGCATTCTGTACTTCTAAATGTACCCGTGTTTGAAAATTCACCGGTGACGCACGATCACGAAGCCATCCGTCGACATTACCATTGAATTCTCCCGGGGTTAGACGACCACATACTGTATGCAGACGACGTTTGAATAAGGCAAGGCTTTGCGACATTTGATTTGAAATTTGATTTTCAAAAAAATCTGATCCGAAATTTGATCATCATTGATTGAACTGGGACCGAAAATCAGCCTCGTGCGGGACCAACTGCCGCATTAACGACCATACTTGTGAAAAAAAACCGTAAACGAGAAAAGAAGACAACGTAGTTTACCATAAGTTCAACTGTTTTCCGCAACATACACAATACGCATAAACGCACATCATTCAAATGGTGCCATGAATCATCAAAAACATCCACCCATTCTTGTGAGTCGCAGTATTTGCGTTCTTTGGCCATTGACCAGCTAGTCCCTCACAACTCCGGCATTTCTCGTATGAACCTGCCATTTGCGTCGTACATGTGCTTCTCACACTCAATCTGGCACTCTTCGCGGTACACGAATCGATTGCCATTCCCTCCACATCCCGAATACGTGAATGGTTTGCATTCGCCCCAGTCGCCGGCCAGCCAGTCGAAATGCCTGACGTTTTATGATCGGGTCTTTTTAAGTCTAAATATTGATGAAAATGCGCTCTAAAACGCTCATTTCGGGCGTAGCGCGCGATTTTTCGCCTATTTGGAGTGAAAAATGCCGATTGTACGCCATTTTTGAGCCAAAGATCGCAACTTACTGCACCAGCCGCCGGGCGGCGACCTACCTATACTTGCGAGCCGGAAAAAAAACCGTTTTTTTCCGTGAAAAAAACCGAAAAAAAACCGTTTTTTTTCCGAGGCCCGGAAAAATACGTTTTTATTTTTCCGGAAATTTTTCCAAGTTTCAACTTTTGGAAAAAAAACGGTTTTTTTCCAAAAATTTCCGAAATATTTTCAAAGGTTGCGAAAGGATGTTGTCAAAACCAATGTAAATCGGTGCTAAACAGTTCAAAATGAGCACTTTTTAATCTCCAAGTGCATTTTTAGCCTGTTTCAGGCCATTTCCCGACAAAATTTTCTCCAAAATAGGCGTTTTTGGACCATGGGTATCCTTAAGTACTGGAAAAATATTTGGAAAAAAAACGGTTTTTTTTTCCGGAAAAAAACGGTTTTTTCCAAAAATATATTTTGCGGAAAAATACGCAAGTATAGACCTACCTACTGTTATGTACCAAGATGGAGCGTCAACCTACCTACCTACTTTACCTAGGGGGACCCCCAGCCCCCACCCCCCTGCAACACCGTTGTTTTCAACCAAAAAATAGGTTAAAAAAATCGCAAAAATTATGACAAAAATTGGGTTAATACCGTAAAAACCTAAACAGAGCCCCCCCCCCGGAATAGAGCCCCCCTCGGAATATCGATCGAAAATAACACCGGATTTGGAACGCTCTCGCTGAGAAACGAAAATAATTTTTTTGAAAATGGGGTCAGTGAATTAATAGACCCCAGTGGTGTCGTTGGGGGGGAAGGGGGGAGTTACCCCCCAGTGTAGTTTCTGGGGGGGCGGGGGGGTCCCCCCTCGGGTACGCTATCTCCCCCTCGGGTGGTACCAGTGCTGTGGCTACTTTTGCGGGGCGGGTAGGGTACATAGGTGGAAAAATCCGGGGCGGGTAGGGGGGTAGTGTACCTGGGATCTTGGGGGGGGGGGGAATCCGGGGGGGGGAGGGGGGGAAGATTTTTCGGGGCGGGTAGGGTACAACACAAGTTTTTTCGCGTGCCTGTTTTTATGTACTAAAAAGTACATATATCGCGCGCAGCGCGAAATTTTTTGCACTTTTTAGGGTTTTCGGTCGAAATTTGGGCATTTTTGGCCGAAAAATGGGTATTTTGGGGGTAAAAATCGGGGCGGGTAGGGTACCAGGGCGGGGCGGGTAGGGGGGTAGGGTACCAGAGCGGGTAGGGGGTAGCGTACCAGGCCGGGGCGGGTAGGGTACCATTGGGGTACCCCCCACCCCCCAGCCACAGCACTGGGTGGTACACTATCCCCCTATCTCCCCCTCCGGGTACACTATCTCCCCCAATTTTTGCCTAAAATGGCCATTTTTAGGCCTAAAATGGGCATTTTAGGCCTAAAATGTGTGATTTCTAGGTCAATGTTCTCAAAAGTCGCCAAAATACCCTTTTTATGAAGAATTTTTTCCAAAAAGGGGCAAAAATAGGTCAAATTTTCCACCTCAAAAAGTGACTTTTTCCCGAATTTGGGTCTTCCCCCCCTTCCCCCCCTTCGGGGTACACTATCTCCCCCTCCGGACCAGGAACTACACTGCCCCCCCCCCTAGTATCCGGTATCCGGTGTCTTGATTTTTCACCCAGGGGTATCCGGTATCCTGACTTTTTGTCTAGGGGTATCCTACCCTAAAATTTGCACAAGCATAACCCCCAAAATGACCATTTTTTGCGCTTTCAACACCGATTTTGCCCAATTTTCCTCTAAAAAATTGACCTTTTTTTGAACAACCCCCCTGGGTATCCGAGATTTTTATTTTAGGGAGCAACCCCCCCTGGTATCCGAGATTTTTCATTTTGGGTATCCGGTATCCGAAAATTTTAGATTTTGGGTATCCGGTATCCTGACTTTTTGATTTCTCAACGACACCACTGATAGAGCCCCCCCTTCAGTGTAGTACTTGGTCAGGGTGTTGACGATAGATAGACTGGGACCCGAAATGTGTTGACGATAGATAGATGACCCAAGTCCGAAATCTGGGGGGGTCGACCCAAACTTGTTGACGATAGATAGATGGTGGGGGGTCGCCAAAAATCAAGGTATAGTATAGTGCACTAAGTAGGTAATAATGTGTAAATATTAATGAAAATGTACTTAAATATACTAAATCCGCGCGTAGCGCGCGATTTTTTGCCTATTTGGGACAAAAAATACCGATTTTGAGCCATTTTGAGGCAAAAATACCCATTTTGGGGTCGAAATGTGTTGACGATAGATAGATTGTTCCCAGAATTTGTTGACGATAGATAGATTTGCCCATAAGTGTTGACGATAGATAGATGAAATCAAAAAGTGTTGACGATAGATAGATGAATTTGGGGGGACCCCCTCCCCCCAAGTACTACCCTGCCCCCCTTGTATTTAGGTTTTTACGGTATCTGAGCCAAAAATTCGGGCCGGGCCGGGCCGGAGATTTGGGGGTTCGGGCCGGGCCGGGCCGGAGATTTGCGGGTACGGGTCGGGCCGGGCCGGAGATGTGGGGGCTCGGGCCGGGCCGGGCCGGCCAAACCCGGCCCGATTGCGACCTCTGGTTTGCGCGCGATTTTTGGGAAAATAAGGTCGAAAAACACCGATTTTTTGCCTTAAAAGGTATAAATTTGCTTGTGAGAGGTATGATTTGGAGTTGTGAGAGGTAAGTACTCAACCCCCCGGATTCTTCCCGCCGTGGGGGTGGGGGGGGGGGGGGGGGGGGGGGGGTGTTGGGTTTTTTTGTGTTTTTGTGTGGTGTGTGGGCCCCCCCCCCTAAGGGTACCTATCTCGAGTCAACCCTTAGGGGGGATGGGGGGGAGGGTATCTATCTCGAGCCGACCCCAAAGGGTATCTCGAGTAAGCAGATTTATGCCTTTCAAAGGCAAAAATAGGTGTTTTTCGACCTCGGAACCCCTAAAAATCGCGCGCTCCGCGCGCAAACACCCAAAAATGGTCATTTTAGGCCAATTTTCGGCAAAAATGTCAAAAAGTACCCATTTTTAGGCCAATTTCGCAGTAAAATTGCATACAAAAAGCGGCCTTTTTTCGCCTTTTGACGGACCATAGGGGTATCTTGGGTAGCCTTTGGGGGGTATCTCGAGTAAGTCCGAAACCTTCCCCCCCTATGGTATCTTGGGTCGATTGGCCTGCCACCACACTGACCCCCCAACCCCCCTCGGGTTTTGTGGTAGGTAAGTACTGAGAGGGGGTAACCCCCCCAACCCCCCAGCCACTACTATGCCCCCGGGTTCTATTTCCGACAATACGGTTACCTAGTGAATTCTATCTCCGCGTGATTTCTAATTGCAATTTTGTTTCTTTTGTTTTGGATTTGCCGCCTTGGTCGGATTGGTCGACTTGTGGAGTTTTGATTGCGATGCGATGACATTTTTGTGCGACATGAATTTTGCGGTGAACTCGAAGCAAGAGAAGCAGCACAACCTAGAAGTGGACGAGATCACAACGTGGGACTCACAATGAGCCCAACTCGCCCATCTTCCAGTTCACACTTGCTCACCGCCTCGTCGTGGCTTGTTGGAGCCCCGAAGGAAGAAAAGTTACGATTGACATCAGAATGGATGGAACTCATGACAAAGAGAAACACGAATTCTCACCAGGGTCTCAGCCACTGGAGGCATAGTCTGCCCATCTATAGTCCCATCACGGTTGTTTGGCAGTTACGAAGAGCTGGAATCGAAATAAAACGTGGGTTATGTCTTTTTCGCTAGCTTATCAGCAAATTTTAGTCGAAATTGCGCATTATCCAGCTTGAGCAGAGGGCCCATCGGTTATTACCGCTGCTCGAAAGTCAAAGCAGAAATTTTATTTTGAATCAGTTAAAAATATTTTCGTTGAATCAAAATTGTGCGATGTGTCAGTTGCTTTCCGGTGCACTTCAGCTTTTTTTAATATTCTTCGACAGGTGCCATGTTTCGGTGTCACCGGTCTTGTCTTGGTCACGTGACTTCTGCAGTGTTGACTTCTGGAGATTTACTGGATGCCATTGTCTCCGACCACCATAAAAGTTGTTTCCAGACTGCTTTGGTCAAAATTAGGGCCATCAGCGTAATATAGTTTATGTAGTATTCCCATACATAAAATATATGGAAATTGAAGAAAGGGGACTTAAAAGTAGTGAAAATGAGCGTGAAAATAAAATCCTCGACATATCCCGAAATGCAAAAATTCACACGCGACCAAATAAGCAAGACCGAATCTCGTTCCCCACTCAAAGTTTGCGGCGTGCCATGAAGGTTAGGGCTCCACCAGATAGACCCGAAACCCGAAACACGAATTACTAATTTTTATGTCCATGTTTCGGGTTTCGGGTTTTGAAAAAAAAACCCGAAACCCGAAACACGAAGCATGATAATCGAAAATGTTTCGACTGACGGTATAAATTGTGCACGTCAGCTACAAGTGGCAAGACCGAAACATTTTCGATTATCATGCTTTGTGTTTCGGGTTTCGGGTTTTTTCCAAAACCCGAAACCCGAAACATGGACATAGAAAAAAATTATGTTTCAGGTTTCGGGTTTCGGGTCTATCTGGTGGAGCCCTTAATGATTACAAATTTCCCAGCTTGACTCAGCTAATTGAAACAACACACTACAAGCGTGCACATTATGTATTTATGTATATACGTATTTATGTCCGTACGCATAATAAATGAATGTAACTTCAAACAACGCAGAAAACATCATTACACAACTCTGTACTCAAAATGAACATTATTGCTTCATGACCCAAATTAACATCATCAGAGGCGCACAATGAGGTTGTGCAAAAAATGGGGTCGTTTCGTCTTAAGAATATGTGTAAGTTTTCAAACCGAAATTCAAACGAAACATCGCATCACCGTTGTTTTTTGTGTAATTGCGCATCATAAACAACGATTTTGCTGGATTGTGGACCAGTTTCACTGTGTAAGGTACCAGTGCCTGGAAAAATTCCTGCCCATTACCCTGGAAGTGCGCAAACCCATCATCACATCAACTACATTCTCACAGTTTGCTCTGGTTTTTTAGTCTGCAAGAACGTTTGGTTTCAAGACCAAACAAGGGCAACCAGTCTCACCGTTTACTGTTTCGCAGCTCATTTATTTCATTTGCACGCTCAAAAAGAAAAAGCGCCTTGATGATGTTGCACGGTGTGTGAACAACACAAGTCGTTTAATCGTTCTGTACACGGTTTTGCTCCCTCCTTAAAAGGCGTAGGCACAATACACAACTGGGAAATCAAATAATTTTCAAAATCTGAATTTGCCGCCCTACAACTGCGACTTGAGGCCCACAGATTGTAACCGGAACACTTTACTTCGGTCACTGTTCTATCATAGAACAGTGCAGAACAGTGCAGTGTTCTATCATAGAACTTCTATGCAGCTGCACATCTGTTTTATTCAAACAACTATAATAACATTTTTATGACGTGCGGACAGCTTGTGTGTGACGAATTTCACCTGGAACGTTGCACTTTCCAAATGTAGCAATATTGTTATGTCACAAATTAGTTTCGGTTCTTAAGATCACCCGAACAAGCGTAATATTCAAGCAAGGCTTTTCTGGCCAATCTGACCAGAAATTTTCCCAATTAGCAACTTTGGGCAGACAATATACAGTACAACAATGTTCTCGATTGTCTGGCTGACGATGTTGGTATCAACTGCTGGCTCACTGGTTCTGGCTGGTTGGTGTAACGTGCCGAAACTCGTTTTTTCACGCTCCACCGTTTTTCACGTTCCGAAAACCGTTTGTCACGTGCCAGAAAACTTTTTCAGTGCCGAAGACCATTTTAAAGTATCGAAAACCGTTTGTCAAGTGCCGAAAACCGTCATTCACGCGCCGAAAACCTGTTGTGTCCATATAACTGTTCAAAATGTCTATTCCAGATGACCATCAGGCATGTGACGAACCGTTGAATTTTGGCGAGTGGTGCACAGCGCAACCATTGATGTTTCCGGAGATCCGCTACTTCTACGAGACCAACACCGGGCAGTGTCTGACATTCAGATACAAGGGATGTGCTGGAAATGAGAACAACTTTGCGAATCGACGCGCTTGCGAGGTTGAATGCGAGACGAAGATCAAACCAAGTATGTACCATACTTGGCATTTTGTTGGGGAGTGGTGTCACGCACATACTTGGCGATTTGGTAGGGGGGGGGGGGGGGGGGGGGGGGGGAAGAGATCGGGGTGGGGGGGTTTTTGGAGTTTGAGAAAAGACGGGTAAGAGTGACTGAACGTGAAAATCAGGATTGATTTGATGAATTCTTATAGTGTCATTGTGCGACCAATAGCATCCGGTCTTGACACGTCACGGCACTTCTCATTTCTGTTTGGCAGCTGTTTGAAATTTCTGGCTCCAGTACAATCTCGAGATGTGCAGTATGTGGATATTGTATAGTAAACTTTCTGAATTCGCTGCCATTTAGTTATACGCCCCATAGTTAATGTCAAGTTCCAAACCCGAGCGCTAACCACGCGCAGTTCTGAAATATTACACGCAGCTGCCTGGCTGGCTGGCAAGCTACACGTGTGTCATGCCCGATTGTTTCAAAAGTTGATTTTCGGGCTCAGATTTGGACATTGGCTGTGAAGCGTGCCTCCCTGTGTGGCAGCGAATTTGGAAATTTATTACACCCATTATGTGCAAAGTAACGTGACCGAGGAATACCGACCGCACCATGCCGACCGCGACCACAAAGTTTAATGTACCACCCATGACGTTTCACTAAAACTTGGTTGACATGCGACTGCCCAGGTCCCAACTATTGTCCAAAGTACGAACAACAAGCGATTGTGTGCCAACCGGTCGACGAATTAGACGTCGACTTCAACATCGACTTGGACCGGGACCTCGACTCAGGCAGTCACGTGGAGCTCGACTTAGACAGGGAGTCCGGGCCCTTGTGCGTGCAACCCACGTGCCAACGCCGAACTCCCCGCTGTCCGAAGAAACTTTGCGAAAAGAAAGTGCTTGCGTGCGTCTGCTGGCCGGGATACATCCGGGATTCAGCCAACGAAAATCGATGCATTCCGTTCCCGTTCTGTCCGATTCCGAAATTCGTGACGAAAACCGATTCTGGTTATTACTCGCAGACATTTTATGTTTGCTAATACCAAAGATCACGGCCCTTATATGGTGACGCCAGGGTTGGGCAAAAAACGTTTTTTTTTTCAAAAAAATCGTTTATTTAGCCCATTTTGGTCAGCCCAGATGACCAAAGCATGCCCTCAAAAAAATTGGAAAACGCTCACGTTGGGAAGAAAACGTGGTTAAATGAAGTAATTCTATGTGTTCTGAGGCAAAATAAACGGAACCCTTTTCTGGCGAGTTGTTAAGATCCCATATCAGACCCGCATCGTGGGACCAACTTTGGCCGGGGTCATCATTGAAAGTCAAACTCCGTATATCGACGTATCTCTACGAAGGAAAATTGGTCGAAATTTTTTTGAAAAAAATGGGACAAAAAATTGATTTTCTTGATAATCAGGGTACTTTCCCTTAAAAATCAGGGAAAATCAAGGAAACTCCAGGATTTAAAAAAAACGAAAAACGACCCAGGCGTTGTTTTTAAAAAAAAAACGTCGTTTTCTTTAAGAAAAAACGCCGTCGTTTTTTTTCCAACCCTGGGGTGACGCCCTGATTGATGTTTCGGTCGCCCTGCGGCGGCTAGTCTTCTAATTGCCACTCCACATTTTAGTACTGCCAAATTATGTTTTCTGGTACACGGCCAACGCGGACGATTTTCGTGCAGTTGGAAGTGAACAAAATGTGTTTCTTGGTCTCATACGCAACTTTGTTTGAATGAAAACACTTCATAAAATTTGACATAATTTGGCAGCTGAACTGCTGGTTGTTTCACAGACTGTCCGGCGATTGCGGAATCAGGTGTCAAATCCTTACGTGCCAATCACTTTTTCAGTTTCCACATCTGGGAACATTAACTGTATATAACAAATATTTTTTTCGCAGCTTTATGTCTGCAGCAGAGATGGACTATCTCCATTTTCGGCGGCTGCGGAGAAAATGTATTTCAAAAAGTTTAGGTCAATCTCGTTTAAAAAACCAACTTCAGATGACAACACGGTTGACGGTGGCTCATTCAAATGCAAGCAACCCAAGGCCGTTGGCCCATGTAATGGCGGCAATCGACGATGGTGAAATAACTTTGTTGAAACTTGGGACGGGCGATATCAAGCTTGGTAATCGGATCGGATTTGGTCAACTCTCGGCCATGTGACTTTTTGTGTTAAAGAGACTGAGAGATTTTCGACCCGATCACCAAGTTTGATGCAGTGTTGGGCACAAAAAAACGACGGCGTTCTTTTTTCTTGATAAAAAATGAAGTTTTTTTAAACTAAAAACGCCTGGGTAGTTTTTCGTTTTTTATAAATCTTGCATTTCCCTGATTTTCCTTGATTTTTCAGGGAAATTACCCTGATTTTCAGGGAAAATCACTTTATTGTCCCATTTTTTCAAAAATTTTCCGACCAATTTTTACTTTGCCCAGATACGTCGATATACGGGGTTTGACTTTCAGTGGTGACCTCGGCCAAAGTTGATGCGGGTCCGATATGGGATATTAACAACTCGCTAGAAAAGGGTTTCAACCCTTTTATTTTGCCTCAGTCAGAACACATAGAATTACTTCATTTAACCACGTTTTCTTCCCAACATGAGCGTTTTCCAACTTTTTTGGGGCATATTTCGGGCATTTGGGTGTTTTTAATAAAAAAAATTTGTATTAAAAAAACGTTTCTTTTAAAAAACCGAATATTTGAAAAAAAACGTTTTTTTGCCCAATGGTTTGATGTCCACATAGACATTCAATACATTACATGTATGTACAGCCACGTGCGGATCTAAGAGGAGATTTGAGGGTTTGGGGCCCGCGGTTCACAATTTGGTTATATGATGCGCTTTGATCGATCATCTGTTCAGTGTTTTGTGAGGTGCGTTAAGCACAGGCAAGTGGAGCAAAAGAGCTTGAACCAAGTCAACTTGAGAGCCAGGTCTCATGGTTTTTCCAAGATTTCCATTTTTGTTGCTGTGTCATCCTGTTGATGGGCATGAAACGGCCAGACGCATCTTCCCAGACCTCGCTTCCTATTAAATTTTGCCGCTCCACTATGGGTGGCATTTTCGAAACGGTGTAAAGCTCAGTTGGGTGTAAAGGTCGGTGTAAGCTCGGTCGAAAGCTCGGTCGGTGTCAGCTCGGTGTAAACATGAAACATTCCACGTTAACAGCAGGCAATGTTTCATGTTTACACCGAGCTGACACCGACCGAGCTTTCGATTGAGCTTACACCGACCTTTACACCCAACTCACCTCTACACCGTTTCGAAAATATCACCCTATGTGTGTAGGACACATTTTCAAGCAGAGCTGTGTGACAAACAAGAATCGGTGATTAAATATCAATCAGGGTACAAGATAGAATGGCTTGAAATGGTTTTCGCTTTCTGCGCGGATGTACACTATTTGCGGTACATTCTGATTCTGGATGCAAGCAAACCCCGGTTACCACTCTGAGCAAAATCGGTGAAACGACTCCCAGTGACGTAACGTTCACCCTTTAAGCGCCAGGAGTGCTAGTCCGTTTTCCAGAACTTTTCCCTGCCCCTCCCCTTAATTACATTTTATCACCGATTCTTCTAGCACAGCTATTGCTTATTCCAGGTACTTCGATTCGTCGGAAGACAAATGTCTTCCGTTCGTGTATTCGGGCTGTGGCGGCAACCGCAATCAATTTGAATCACTGGAAGAATGTCAGAAAGAATGCGAAAATCACCTCGGCCGTTTGATTCCCCTTAGCTAAGCGTAACTACACGGAACAAAACTCGCATGTTCATAGCGATCGGAACATCTTTCAAGCTGCTTTTCGACTAAAATAGTCCTGTTTGACTTCGCTACAGATCATCTACGTGAGCAATGGCATAATTCTACACTTTATCTGCGTTCTTAGTCCACGCGCCATTTGTTTGTTCATATGATTATAACAACATCTTTTTTCGTTTCTTTTGATAAAAAGACGCGAGTTTGATTTGAAGAAGTGTATGAAGGAAAACGCACTGAATTTCTGCCACTACGACATATCATACATACCAAAAGGCTCTAATCAACTGTTTCCAAGCATTCTTCCAACGTTAGTTGACAAGCGTCACACGCCTGGCCCTCAGTTTGAGTTCGAACATTCCTTGTCCTAGCCCACAAGTTTTTTATGGGTTTCAAGTGGGTGTTCTCAAATTATTTTCCTGGACAACCAACTCAAAATACAGTAAACACATGCAGTGCACGCCACATGTCATGTCATAAACTTGGTGGTCCTTCTGAAAATCTCAATTAGTCTGTCACCAGTGTTCGCACGTTGGTGTTTGGCGCATGTCTGAGAAATTTGAAGGATTCACCGATTAACAATATACCATAACTATAGCTCTCAAGGGTGTTCTCAAATTGTCTTTCCTGACCACCAACCCAAATACAATAATCATAGCGCATGCCACACGTAATACCATAAAGTAGTTGGTGGTCCTTGTGAAGATTTCAATTAGTTTTTCCCTGTGTTCGCACCGATTTCTGCGTTGTGAAGAATTTCACCTTTGCATGAACACTGTAACTAGCTTTCAGGTGTTCTCTAATTGTCATAACAATCAACCAAGGTGCACGCCACATGTCATGTCTTAAACTTGATGGCTTTTCTGAACATCTCAATCAGTCTTACCTCCTCGTTCCTCGTTCAACGTTGGTCGTTCGCGTGCATGTTAGTGGCGGATTCAGCTGTCGGTCAAGCGAAGGGCCAAATCCAAAGTCATTTTTATCTGGTGCCTGTTAGATCCAATTTTGAAAAGTCATTGTTATATTGTGCCTTTAACGTTTCTGGTAACCCAAAGTTTCGACGAAATTTTACTTCGGAAAGCACTCTTTCCACACAAAAAGTCGTGGCCATGGTCTGGAAGCGGTCTCAGACGTGGAGTTACGAAGTCGGCGATAGCACCATCGTATTTCTCATGCACGCAAACCCCAATGTGATATCAACATTTCTAGTGCCAGGAAACGTCTGGGCCCTGGCCAGGAATTTATCAGAAAAAAAGAGAAGAGCGTTTTTTTTCAAAAATGACAATCGTATCATGCCCGCAATCGGGCGTGCGGGCCCGCAGCGGGATGAAACTTTGCGTGGGCTTAGAAATTTACACCGTACAGATTGTGTGCAAAGTTGGGCTTCTGAAGTTCCGTCTTGTTAGAGTGGCGTGAGTTTTAATTTTAGAACTCGCGCACCATAAGGAATCATGCATACATCGCTTAGCACTAACAAATATAACTACCGGAGTTTTCCACTTAAAGCCCCGGGGCTCTAAGTGGAAATTGTGGGCAAATGGGCCCCAGGGCCAAAAAGAAAAAATCCGAATATAGCCCTGGGTTCATTCACTCACAGGCCTCCGGGGCTTTCTGTGTAAAATTGGGTTTATGTAAACTTGATAATTGAGTGAGACTTCGCAGAAAGAACACCATTTCATCATTAGTCCACTATATTTCAATGTGGTTATAGCCAACTTCATCCAAACAGTGTGTAACTGCGCAACAGTACGATATTAAAAAGTTCATTTTTGGACTGGTCGAGGGAAAAATCCATTTAAAGCCCCCGGGGCCTTTATTTGAAAAATTTTCCGCTTAGAGCCCGCGAGGGCAGGGGCTTTAAGCGGAAAACTCCGGTAGCTTTCGGGTGCTCTCAACTTGTCCTGACAACCAACCCAAGTACCGTAGTCGGGTGCACGCCACATGTCATGTCATAAACTTGGTGGTCCTTCTGAAAATCTCAATTACTCTGTCACCAGTGTTCGCACGTTGGTGTGTTTGGCGCATGTCTGTGAAATTTGAAGGATTCACCGATTAACAATATACCATAGCTATAGCTCTAAAGTTGGTGGTCCTTGTGAAGATTTCAATTAGTTTTTCCCTGTGTTCGCACCGATTTCTGCGTTATGAAAAATTTCACCTTTGCATGAACACTGTAACTAGCTTTCAGGTGTTCTCTAATTGTCATAACAATCAACCAAGGTGCACGCCACATGTCATGTCTTAAACTTGATGGCTTTTCTGAACATCTCAATCAGTCTTACCTCCTCGTTCCTCGTTCAACGTTGGTCGTTCGCGTGCATGTTAGTGGCGGATTCAGCTGTCGGTCAAGCGAAGGGCCAAATTCAAAGTCATTTTTATCTGGTGTTTGCTAGCAGCATTTTTGAAAAGTCTTTGTTATATTGTGCCTTCAAAGTGCGTCTGCAAATGAATGTTGACCGCGTTTGTTTGCAGCCATTTTTTCAGAAAATGAAGACAAGATATCAGAACCCAGATTTAGGAAATGGATTTTCAACTCGTTGCTTTGTGAAGAACACGGAGCCCACTTATTTTCACAGGAGGAGAAAAAATGAAAAAAGTTTGAGGCGGGCCTGTGCAAGACACAAGGAAATCCAATCTAAGATACTTTCAGCGTTTTATACACAGACGTTTTTCTATTAAACGAGATATAAAGCGTTGTGCGAAACGCCAGGTGTGACAAATGATAAACGAAACACTCCGAAAAATCAAGCCTTTTTGAAGCATCCTTTTACTGCTGTATAATTTTAGGCATCTGTGGTGAATGAAATAAGTTGTCAATTGCAAATAAAAATCGCCTAATTATCCTGTGTTCAGGAATGTGCTTTTCGTTTTTCACAACCCTACACAGCTCACACGATGTTTACCATAACATGCGCAAAGCAGCCATTCCACAGCGCACACACAACGACAACACACAGCCGGCACAGCGACAACACAGCAATGTTTCACAGCTGGCAAACTTCGTGTGTGTGCGCATTGGAAAGGCTGCCTTGCGCATGTTGTGGTGTGGTAAACATTGTGTGAGCTGTGTAGGGTTTTGAAAAACGAAAAGCACACCCTGAACACCAGATAATTAGACGATTTTTATTTGCAATTGACAACTTATTTCATTCACCACAGATGCCTAAAATTATACAGGAGTAAAAGAGTGCTTCAAAAAGGCTTGATTTTTTGGACTCTTTCGTTTATCATTTGTCACATCTCTCATTTCGTACCATGCTTTATACCTCGTTTAACAGAGAAACGTCTGTGTATAAAACGCTGGAAATATCTTAGATTGGATTACCTTGTGTCTTGCACAGGCCCGCCTCAAACTTTTCTCATTTTTTCTCCTCCTGTGAAAATATGTGAGTAGTAAGTATGACTTATAGACCCCATCATTAAGCACGTGCTTTCTGCGAGCAAATTGTACAAAACCAGAAAAACGGCTTATCACTTTGTCGGACATTTTGTATCCATGTCCGTCCACACCCGGTCTTGTAATTATGCTTCTCGAGTCGCGCAATAAACTAACCTGAAATCAAATTTTGAGAGATACCGCCACAGCAGATCCTGAAAAAGGGTGATCATTCAATGCAATTGGTCGGATTGAATTATAAAGGTTATTTTTGAAATGTGCTTGTCAAAACAGGTACCTGCAGTGCACATGGCTCGCCGCAATGCCAGATCGTTGACATTTTTGAAATCAGCGCCAAATTCTGATAATAAAAGATGTGCCATATGCACTGGCCATTGGTCGGATTGAATTATAAAGGTTATGTCATCTTATTACAGTGAATGCATGGTGGTGGTGACAACAATCAGTGGTAATCGGTGTCCATGCGTCTATTGTTCTCTTTGAGTCGTAAATTGTACTAAAGATTTTTGACATGTTCGTGTAAAGTTTTTGCGGTTTTTCACAAATTCACAGTCTATATAAACCTTCAGATTGTGTCCGGATTTCATTATTGTCACTTTTCATTTTTTTAGATTTAGTAATTTCCATACCACCAGCCGGTAATGAGGGAGCGCGCCGCCTTGCGGTGCGTTCCGTCCCCCCCCACCCCGCGGCCAGTGCATATGGCACATCTTTTATTATCAGAATTTGGCGCTGATTTCAAAAATGTTAACAATCTGGCATTGCGGCGAGCCATGTGGACTGCAGGTATAGGCAATCCGCCAGCTCATGGCACTCCCACACACACGCTGCATGCTGCATTACTATCGTCAATGAATGCGTCTGTTCTCTGCAGTTATCCGTTGAAACATCTCCAAATTTTGCAACAGTGTAGAAAAGTGTTATGGCAAGCAGCAAATGTGAACCGGATAAATTAAAAAGCGGTCATCAAACTATGCCACTCGCTCAAAGTGTACGTTTTGTTTAGGAAATGGCGTGTGCTGCTGCATGCGCTGTGTGTATAAAAAGTGCCATGAGCCGATGGATTGCCCATACCTGTTTTGACAAGCGCAGTTGCGAAAATAACCTTTATAATTCAATCCGACCAATGGCCAGTGCATATGGCACATCTTTCATTATCAGAATTTGGCGCTGATTTCAAAAATGTCAACGATCTGGCATTGCGGCGAGCCATGTGCACTGCAGGTACCTGTTTTGACAAGCACATTTCAAAAATAACCTTTGCGCTTCAATCCGACCAATTGCATTGAATGATCACCCTTTTTCAGGATCTGCTGTGGCGGTATCTCTCAAAATTTGATTTCAGGTTAGTTTATTGCGCGACTCGAGAAGCATAATTACAAGACCGGGTGTGGACGGACATGGATACAAAATGTCCGACAAAGTGATAAGCCGTTTTTCTGGTTTTGAACAATTTGCTCGCAGAAAGCACGTGCTTAATGACGGGGTCTATAAGTCATACTTACTACTTATGTGGGCTCCGTGAAGCATCACAAAGCAACGAGTTGAAAATGCATTCCCTAAATCTGGCTTTCTGATACCTTGTCTTCAATTTCTAAAATGATGGCTGCAAACAAACGCGGTCAACATTAGAGTCACTTTAACGTTTCTGGTAACCCAACGTTTTGACGAAATTTTACTTCGGTAAGCACTCTTTCAGGGTTGGAAAAAAATTTTTTAAAGTCTCAGGTTCGGGGAAATTTTACCAAATTTGCCTAAAAACGCGCAAAATCGCGAAAAAATGCAACTTTAATTGACAAGTCACTTTTGTGACTTGGTTTGCATCACTTATGAAAGGTGTTTACGCCATTTCGATGCGATCCAACAGTCTGTGCTTGTTATGGACCTATGATTGCTGCTCTGTGTGGTATCAGACACAACAGTTTGTGGTCGAATAAGCACGATTCACTCATAAACCACACAGAATTGAGAATATAAGCTGCAGAAATACTTGTCGGGTCGCTGAATCAGTCGTATATGACCGACCCGATGGGGTATGACATCAAAGTACCATGTAAGTACATGCATACTGTGTCTCATGTATCACGGGAAGGTATAATAACATCATTTGGGGCATCTTAGATACCAAATACATGCCCCAAAAGTGATTTTGTGAAGAATTTTTTTCCCTTGAGAAAAAATGACAAAAAATAACCCCAAAAAGGCCATTTTTGGACGTTTTAGAACATTTTGTTCCCCCGAAAAATTTTAAAAAAAATTTTTTTGCCCAACCCTGACTCTTTCCATACGAAAAGTCGTGGCCATGGTCTGGAAGCGGTCTCAGACGTGGAGTTACGAAGTCGGCGATAGCACCATCGTGTTTCTCATGGACGCAAACCCCATATGCGATATCAACATATATCTAGTGCCAGGAAACGTCTGGGCCATGGCCAGGAATTTATCAGATAAAAAAGGAGAAGAACGTTTTTTTCAAAAATGACAACCGTATCATGCCCGCAATGGGGCGTGCAGGCATGCAGCGGGATGAAATTTGAATGGCCTTGGAAGTTTGCACCGAACGACAGCTTGTGTGCAAATTTGGGATTCTCAAGTTACGCCTTGTTAGAGTGGCGTGAGTTTTAATTTTAGAACTTGCGCACTATAAGGAATCATGCATAGTCGCTTAGCACCAGGGTTGGGCAAAAAAAAACGACGGCGTTTTTTCTTAAAAAAAACGACGTTTTTTTTTAAACAAACGCCTGGGTCGTTTTTCGTTTTTTTTAAATCCTGAGTTTCCTTGATTTTCCCTGATTTTTCAGGGAAAGTACCCTGATTATCAAGGAAAATCAATTTTTTGTCCCATTTTTTTCAAAAAATTTTCGACCAATTTTTACTTTGTCGAGATACGTCGATATACGGAATTTGACTTTCAGTGATGACCCCGGCCATAGTTGGTCCCACGATGCGGGTCTGATATGGGATCTTAGCAACTCGATATAATAGGGTTGAAACCTTTTTATTTTGCCTCAGAACACATAGAATGACTTCATTTAACCACGTTTTCTTCCCAACATGAGCGTTTTCCAATTTTTTGGGGCATATTTCGGTCATCTGGGCGTTTTAAAAAAAACGGTTTTTTAAAAAAAACGTTTTTTTTAAAAAAACGATTTTTTGAAAAAAAAATGTTTTTTGCCCAACCCTGCTTAGCACTAGCAAATATAACAACCGGAGTTTTCCACTTAAATGGTCTCCGCCATATATATGTGACCAAAACCAATACCACTGAAACCTGTCACGATAACGGGGCTTGGTCCAAAACACTCACGGCCAAGAAAATTTTTCCCATATCAGCACCCTGTCTGAGCCCGGAGGGCTGAGAGTAAAAAATTGTGACCTTATCTCCGCACCTTGAAATTGGCATACCGATCTGTTTCGCATGTGCTTTGTGTGACGTTTGGTCACAAATGTTTTATAAACGCCTTGGCTCCAATTTAGGACCATATCCATTTTTTTGGTACTACCACAGCTCGCGCTATTTTTCCAAAACCACGTACATTTCAGAAAAAAATTTTTCCGATGTATTTTTCGGCCATATAGG
This sequence comes from Rhynchonema sp. JSB1_4, assembly GCA_030248065.1. NCBI lineage: Eukaryota > Metazoa > Nematoda > Chromadorea > Monhysterida > Xyalidae > Rhynchonema > Rhynchonema sp. JSB1_4. The sequence continues at coordinate 32,648 of JASAMV010008033.1, read as the reverse complement.
GAGCGCATAGAGCTTTACTATAAAGCAGGTAAAAAGCCCATTTATCACGCTATACAAGAGATCCAAGTCCGACTTTCCATCGCTGCTAAGTTTCGACAAAAGCTCGCTCAACTGTGGTGAGCTTCAGCTTTTTTTCATTTTTCTGGGGACCCAGGGCACGCTTCTGTGTCATATTTTCCTATTTTAGTCACAATGTACCGAGGTGGCATATGGCACGCCAGATAGTAAAAATATAAGCGTTGTTAATTATGTGCAAATCTATGTTGGTTCATCTGCATCCTTGGAGGTACGAGCAACAAATGAATTTTACACAAAATTCATAATTTTCACCAAATTGTCGCTTCCGTCATATTTATAGCCTACCCACAGTTGTGATGGAAGCGTGATATTTACTGTCCGATGAAGCCCCAATGTTATTTTTGTTTATCGATCAAAATCCAAGATTGTAGCTCTAACGTATCTTGGGCAGCAGTTGTTCAATTGAAGGCACCGTTGACGCTGGTCCGGTTATAAGGCCGGTTATAGTTCCAAGTCCAACGCATGGAACTCAATGAACACGACTTTTCTCAAGATACGTTAGAGCTAGAATTTTGGATTTTGATTGATGAACAACAATAGCATTATGGCTTCGTAGGACAGTAAATATCACACTTCCATCACAACTGTGGGTAGGCTATAATATTTATATATATGACGGAAGCGAAAATTTGCTAAAATTATGAATTTTGTGTAAAATTCATTTGTTGCTCGTACCTCCAAGATGAACCAACATAGATTTGCACATAATTAACAACAATTATAATTTTACTGTCTGGCGTGCTATATCTCACCTCGGTACATTGTTACTGAAATAGGAAAATATGACACAAAAGTGTACCTTGGGTCCCCAGAAAAAGGCAAAAAAGCTGAGGCTCAACACAGTTGAGCGAGCTTTTGTCGAAACTTAGCAGCGATGGAAAATCAGTCTTGGATCGCTTGTATAGCGTGATAAATGGGCGTTTTTACCTGCTTTATAGTAAAGCTCTGTGCGCTCTCTATATGGCCGAAAAATACAACGGAAATTTTTTTCTGAAATGTACGTGGTTTTGGAAAAATAGCGCGAGCTGTGGTTGTGCCAAAACAGTGAGTATGGTCCTAAATTCGATCCAAATCGTTAATGAAACATTTGTGACCAAACGGCACACAAAGAACAGGCGAAACAGATCGGTATGTTAATTTCAAGGTGCGGAGGTAGGGTCAAAACTTTTTACCTTTCAGACCTCCGGGCTCAGACAGGAAGCTGATATGGGAAAAGCTTTTCTTGGCCGCCGTAGTGTTTTGGACCAAGCTCAGTTACCGTGCCAAGTTTCAATGAGATTGGTTTTGGTCGCATATATATGGCGGAGACCCTTTAAAGCCCAGCGGGGCTCTAAGTGGAAATTGGGGGCAAATGGGTCCTAGGTCAAAAAGAAAAAATCCGAATATAGCCCCTGGTTCTTTAAGCGGAAACGTTTCCACTCACAGGCCTCAGGGCTTTGGGTGGAAATTTGGGTTTTTGTAAACTTGATAGTTAAGTGAGACTTCGCAAAAAGAACACCATTCGATCATTAGTCGACTATATTTCAACGTGGTTACAGCCAACTTCATCCAAACAGTGTGTAACTGCGCAAAAGTACGATATTTTGGTCGCTAATGTACCGAGTTTGGCAAGTTTACCTTTGGGTAAAAAGTTTTGGACTGGTTGAGGGAAAAGCCCCCGGGGGCTTTAAGTGAAAAATATTCCACTTAGAGCCCCCGAAGACAAGGGCTTTAATTGGAAAACTCCGGTAGCTTTCGGGTGCTCTCAACTTGTCCTGACAACCAACCCAAGTACCGTAATCCTCGCGCAGGGTAAAAAAACAGAAAAAATTTAAAAAAAATGCGTGTTTTTTTTAAAAAAACACGGTTTTAAAAAATAATTTTTTTAAAAAAAATATTTTTTTTTAAATTTGGCCGGGGAACAATATTGTCTAAAACGTTCAAAAATGGCCTTTTTCGAGCTTAAAATTTGTAATTTTTTTCTCAGGGTGCGTGATGGTTTCTTCACAAAAGTGCATGCGGCGCTTGTTTTTCACATCTTGGCGCCTCTGAAAGCGTTTATCATGTGCCTTGATGTAAAACATAAGGTACATTGTGTTTCTTTCGTCAGTAGATCACGGGACGACGTATGACGAGCTTCATCAGAGTTGTTTGGACAACCCACATTCCGGACAAGCAGCAAAATATCTGGTTTCTGTATAGGCAACCTACGTTATCACGTAAATATACCTCATTTGGTCATCTCTGATGCACACATGCAGCAACACTATGAGACAGAACAACGGTCAGTGGCCCACGTGGGCTTCGGGCTACTGGAAGGGCACAAATACAGTATAACACAGGAAAACTCGCCAATAAGTCACATTCAGCAAGTATAATTGCTCATTGTGTATTTTATTAGCCATTTTCTGCATTTATCTTTTATTTTTGCAAAAAAATTGAATCATTTTTTGCCATCTTTGAAAATTTTAAAAAAAAATTTTATTTAAAAAAAATATTTTTTTTAAAAAAAATTTTCATTAAAAAAAATTATTTTTTTCCAACCCTGGTCCGGCGCACGCCACATGTCATGTCATAAACTTGGTGGTCCTTCTGAAAATCTTAGTGGTCGATCTGAAGTAGATATCTCAATTAGTTTTTCCGTAAAATTTTGATCAGAGCACTGAAGGTACGCCCAGCAAACAGTTTGGAAGAAAAGTTCACACTAGAAACTAGACCAAACAAAGTTCTGACGTTTTCACGCGATTCCGCGCCAAGTTATTAATTTTTTTGTGAAAGTTCGCTATTCATTATTTCGCCCTTTTTTGCTGTTCGCACTTCGTCCAGGAACGAAGAGCGAGTGAAGCCAATTTTGAATTTCGCTCCAAGAGCGAAGAGGGGAAATCGTTTGTTTTGAAATTCCTCGCTCTTGTTGAACTTGTTTTTCTGCTCTGCAATAAGTGTCCTTTATCTTTTTCTCTTATTTTGTGAAATTTGTTAGTTGGTCTTTGCGAAATGTCATCAAAAATGTCAGCTGTGGAAAGACATCTAGTGAAATAATGCCATAAATTTCTTCATTACACGGTTAATGCAGGTAAAAATGGTCAAAAATCACACAGAGTGAGCTCTTTGACAGCAAAAAAATGAGCGAGAAGGTGTGCAATAACGAAGCTGATTTAGAATTTCGCTCAAAGAGCAATGAGCGAATTCAGAGCGAAGAGTGCGAGCGAAACCATTTTTGAAAGCGAATACATCCATACCGAAACTTTTTTTGCAAAAAAAATGGTTGTGGTCTTATTGCCAGCCGCTCTGGGTAGCCCTGAGGAGGGCTGTTGGGTTAGGGTAAGGCGCCTGGTGGGGCGCGGTTGCGACGTTTCGACAACGGATCCTGCTGTCGCCATCAGGCTAATGTGTCCTCTGCGCGGTATCGAACTTGAGGCGTTGGGCTGTGAGTCTAGTTATTTAGTTAGTTAGTTAAGTTAGTCTAGGTAGTCGCAAAATGTACGATAAACTATTCCCGTATACGTCTAACTATTAATCAAATTTACTTATCAATTCTACTCCAGCAATTTTTTTTAAATCGAAATCAAACTTTTGTGGTCCGGAATAAAAAATTTAATTTAGAAAATAATTCTAAGAATTCATAAAAGTAAAAAAAGTTCGCTGAAAAAATTTTTTTTTAATCCAACCCCGTGATCACAAGAATGCAAAACTGAGAAAATTTGAGATGAAAAAAGCAAAAGAAACTCTTACCGTCATTGTGAGCACTTTCAATGTGTTAATAATCACCGACTGGTACAGTAGGCCGTAGATGTCGCACGCAGTAATCCAGAGCATTATTGTGAAATATGATGACGTTAGCGATTTGTACGTCGTCTGGTACTTATCGCCGCTGGCTGGCTTAACGTGGCGATTCCACAACAGCACAGCAACAAAAATGATGCAGACGGGCAGCGTTATGTAGCGAAAGTAGTCCCCCACTGTAATTACGAGCCGAAAGAGTGCCCACATGTCCATTGTGTCGTTGTCGTGGAGTACACGCGGTCGCGTGAACACTATACACCTGAAGTGGGGAAGCGAGTGTAGGTACACGTGAAAAAAGCCTCAATAAAAAAAAATCACATGCATATATGGCACGACAGACGCAATGGTGAGCTGCTCCACTTCTTTTCCTCTCACAAACAGCGATGTATTATGATAAACAATCACATGCAACATTTTGTCAAATCTAATCAGTGTCGCGGAGATCGGGCTTTGGCGCTGGAAAATGATCTAAAATGAAATTTCGTGCACAACGCTTTATTTTATGACGCAAAGTTTCGGTATGTTCTTTGAATGTTTATTGTGGTCTTAATGTTTATTGTACATTTTGCGACTACCTAAACTGACTTGAGCTGACTGACTAAAAGCTAGACTCACACCCAACGCCTAGAGGCAGACAACAGCAGAATCTCACTATACCTAATACCTAGGCTACCAAGCTAGAGTCAAAATATTTTTTGCCCAGATTCATAATTTCCAAAATAGTTTACTCTAATGTAAATTCACTATATTTTTTGAGACGAAATTCTAATGTACACAGATTCACCTAGACTACCTAGCTAATTTTTTGTAACAACCATATATAATTAATAATTTATAACCATAATTTACTCTAAAATTTAATTTATTAGAATAATTTTTTGATATTTTTCGCAACCAACTAACAAATTCACAAAATAAAAAATATATATTTATTGCAGACAGAAACAAGTTCAACAAAATTCATTCACCTATCAACAAAATTCAAAATTGGCTTCTCACTCTTGAAAATTCCAACAAATTCAATAAAATAAATATATTTTCACCAATTTCACACTATCAAAATATTTTAGTTAGAAAACTGTAGCGTTTTCGTGTAACAATCTAATGTTCTGCCAATCTATTGATAAAATTTATAAAAATAATTATCTATCAGATCGACCACTAACTTTCAGAAGGACCACCGAGTGACGTGACATGTGAGCCACCGGACCAGGTTAGAAAATATTTTTTAAATAAAAATTTTTTAGAAATATTTTTTAAATAAAAACTTTTTAAACTAAATAAAATAATTTCAACTGAAGTGCAAGTACAGTATATTTGATACAGTATAATGTATTATATTTTGCACTAGCACAAAGTGCATAACCACACTATAGTTTCACCTATAGTTTGTACACTATAGTTTCAGATTCATTTGATATATTTTTCGTTTATTTTTTCGTCTCGTTTATTTTTTGTCCCAATATAATTTACTCTAATGAACTTTCGTCATACATAATCTACTGAGCGAAAGAAACAGATGTACATCAAGGCACATGATAAACGCTTTCAAGGCACCAAGTAGAAACAAGCGCACCATGCACTATTTTTGTGAAGAAAATTCACCCAAAACTAAATTTACAATTTAAGCTAGAAAGCCATTTTTGATAAACGTTTTAGACAATTATAATTTCCCGGCCAAATTAAAAAATATTTATAAAATTATTTTAAAATTCCAATTATTTTTTGAGAACACATTTTAGATTTTTTCTATTTTACCTACATTCTTGGGTTGGTTGTAGGGACAATTTGAGGCACCGACAAGTTCAGAATAACCCTTGTCGAAAATTTTTTTAATAAATATTTTCCCCCGTTTCCCTCAACCAGTCCGTTTTACCCAAACCCAGATTCGGTACCGTAGCGACCAAAATCGACTTTTGCGCGGTATTCCTGTTTGGTGGAGTTGGCTGTACCCGTGATGGCGCGAGACGGTGTCTTTGGCGCCGTTTCACCGTTCCCAGCCCGAGCGTGAACGAAGATGGTTTCTTCACAAAAGTGCATGCGGCGCTTGTTTTTCACATCTTGGCGCCTCTGAAAGCGTTTATCATGTGCCTTGATGTAAAACATAAGGTACATTGTGTTTCTTTCGTCAGTAGATCACGGGACGACGTATGACGAGCTTCATCAGAGTTGTTTGGACAACCCACATTCCGGACAAGCAGCAAAATATCTGGTTTCTGTATAGGCAACCTACGTTATCACGTAAATATACCTCATTTGGTCATCTCTGATGCACACATGCAGCAACACTATGAGACAGAACAACGGTCAGTGGCCCACGTGGGCTTCGGGCTACTGGAAGGGCACAAATACAGTATAACACAGGAAAACTCGCCAATAAGTCACATTCAGCAAGTATAATTGCTCATTGTGTATTTTATTAGCCATTTTCTGCATTTATCTTTTATTTTTGCAAAAAAAATTGAATCATTTTTTGCCATCTTCGAAAATTTGAAAAAAAATTTTTATTTAAAAAAAATATTTTTTTTAAAAAAATTTTCATTTAAAAAAATATTTTTTTCCAACCCTGGTCCGGCGCACGCCACATGTCATGTCATAAACTTGGTGGTCCTTCTGAAAATCTTAGTGGTCGATCTGAAGTAGATATCTCAATTAGTTTTTCCGTAAAATTTTGATCAGAGCACTGAAGGTACGCCCAGCAAACAGTTTGGAAGAAAAGTTCACACTAGAAACTAGACCAAACAAAGTTCTGACGTTTTCACGCGATTCCGCGCCAAGTTATTAATTTTTTTGTGAAAGTTCGCTATTCATTATTTCGCCCTTTTTTGCTGTTCGCACTTCGTCCAGGAACGAAGAGCGAGTGAAGCCAATTTTGAATTTCGCTCCAAGAGCGAAGAGGGAAATCGTTTGTTTTGAAATTCCTCGCTCTTGTTGAACTTGTTTTTCTGCTCTGCAATAAGTGTCCTTTATCTTTTTCTCTTATTTTGTGAAATTTGTTAGTTGGTCTTTGCGAAATGTCATCAAAAATGTCAGCTGTGGAAAGACATCTAGTGAAATAATGCCATAAATTTCTTCATTACACGGTTAATGCAGGTAAAAAATGGTCAAAAATCACACAGAGTGAGCTCTTTGACAGCAAAAAAATGAGCGAGAAGGTGTGCAATAACGAAGCTGATTTAGAATTTCGCTCAAAGAGCAATGAGCGAATTCAGAGCGAAGAGTGCGAGCGAAACCATTTTTGAAAGCGAATACATCCATACCGAAACTTTTTTTGCAAAAAAATGGTTGTGGTCTTATTGCCAGCCGCTCTGGGTAGCCCTGAGGAGGGCTGTTGGGTTAGGGTAAGGCGCCTGGTGGGGCGCGGTTGCGACGTTTCGACAACGGATCCTGCTGTCGCCATCAGGCTAATGTGTCCTCTGCGCGGTATCGAACTTGAGGCGTTGGGCTGTGAGTCTAGTTATTTAGTTAGTTAGTTAAGTTAGTCTAGGTAGTCGCAAAATGTACAATAAACATTAAGACCACAATAAACATTCAAAGAACATACCGAAACTTTGCGTCATAAAATAAAGCGTTGTGCACGAAATTTCATTTTAGATCATTTTCGAGCGCCAAAGCCCGATCTCCGCGACACTGATTAGATTTGACAAAATGTTGCATGTGATTGTTTATCATAATACATCGCTGTTTGTGAGAGGAAAAGAAAGTGGAGCAGCTCACCATTGCGTCTGTCGTGCCATATATGCATGTGATTTTTTTTTATTGAGGCTTTTTTCACGTGTACCTACACTCGCTTCCCCACTTCAGGTGTATAGTGTTCACGCGACCGCGTGTACTCCACGACAACGACACACAATGGACATGTGGGCACTCTTTCGGCTCGTAATTACAGTGGGGGACTACTTTCGCTACATAACGCTGCCCGTCTGCATCATTTTTGTTGCTGTGCTGTTGTGGAATCGCCACGTTAAGCCAGCCAGCGGCGATAAGTACCAGACGACGTACAAATCGCTAACGTCATCATATTTCACAATAATGCTCTGGATTACTGCGTGCGACATCTACGGCCTACTGTACCAGTCGGTGATTATTAACACATTGAAAGTGCTCACAATGACGGTAAGAGTTTCTTTTGCTTTTTTCATCTCAAATTTTCTCAGTTTTGCATTCTTGTGATCACGGGGTTGGATTAAAAAAAAATTTTTTCAGCGAACTTTTTTTACTTTTATGAATTCTTAGAATTATTTTCTAAATTAAATTTTTTATTCCGGACCACAAAAAGTTCGATTCCCATTTTAAAAAAAATTGCTGGAGTAGAATTGATAAGTAAATTTGATTAGATATGAGACCAGACGGGAATAGTTTATCGGTTTGTGTGTTTCCAAACGAGCAGTAGCGAAGTGTGTACAAAAAGTAAATGCGGGTCACGGGAAAAGTAATATCGAGTAAAATTACGTGAAAACTGCCGCGTTATCCGAAGTTACTGACGTTCGGCGTTCTGGAACGATAATAATGTACGTTTAAACAGATTGACTTGCTGGAAGCAGGGTTGGATTTAAAAAACTAAAAAAAAATTTAAAAATTTTTTTAAGAAACAGTTGGCCTCTTTTTTATTTTAAAATTTTAAGAAGTAAGTCCACTTTTTGTTATTTTTTTCATTTTTTGGTTATTTTCGGACCTTTTTAAGGAACAAAGACATGTTTTCATGTGTTTTATTACTCATGATTGTCAAAAAATTGCCTGCGGCGCTTACATTTCAGTTTGAAATGATGTTGTGGTGGACTCATACACAGTACCTAGACATCCCAATAACCGCTGCATGTATAATATAGGACACCCCATACCGTATACTGCACAGTTATTGAAGCGTTTCGTAAGCTATCGACAGACTCCACGTTGCTCGCCTGTTTGCAGTGGTCGTGGATTACTTTTGTGACAGAAAATGAGTACGGTGAAAGTCTTTATCTCTCTTCAAATGTATCCCCAAATTCACAAGCGGAAGGTTGGTCTTCCCTTTGTCATATATACCCACAGAATTACCTTCGAGTTTCTCAAAGTCATGACCAAAGGGACTAGATCGCAGGTGATCGACGTAGATATGCAAGTCAGTGGAAAAGTTCTCTTTTGTGTTTCTCAAAACATACCTAACTGACATGATTTACGCAATTTCATTCTTCAAGAAACTATTTTTTTGCGGGTCCGGAATAAAAAAGTAAATTTTAAAAGAAATTTAAAATGTTTTTTTTAAAAGTTCGATGATAAAAACATTTTTCAATCCAAGCCTGGCTGTAAGAACTGAATGTGCGCAGTATGACGGCTTTTTAGCCGTTGGCTTTAGGTTTTAGGCAGTGTTACGGACTGTGTACAGGATGCTGTGCCGAACCGAAAATTCAAGACAATTTCGTAAATCGCCAGACAATCCATACGAACCTACCAGATTTGTTGATTGCAGCCGGTTTAAAATTTTTAGGAAAATGACTGTTTATGTTGTTTCAGCCATCGGCACGGTTCATATTCACGTACGATTACTACTGGGCACGTCTGCTTGGTTTCATTCAATTTTCCAACATGAAGGCAAATTACGCGCTCGTTTTCTTAGTCGCGCTGAACCGGTACACGGCCGTCTTCAAGCCGAACACTCATGCCGAGGTGCGTTCGGTATCCCAAAGGGTTTTTGGACCTCGATCCAGAAAATTTCGAAATATAATTTCGATGTCGATCCCGGTCGCGAAACTGATCGGTAGAAACCTTCTACCATCCGCAACATTTTTAGACGTTTTGCGCCAAAAATCGTTTGGTTTTTTGATCAGCTTGCATATTATGCTCAAAACCGTTTCTTTTACATTGCTTTCGTCACAACGTACTTTCAACTGATTTCGAGAAGTAAAAATTTCTTTAAAAACTCCGGTTTTTTTCATGATGAAAAATATGAGCTCTGATCCTGATCCTGAATGCCGATCCCGACTTGCCAAATCCGATGCCGAAATTTTATCCAATCCCGATCCCTACAATTTATGAAGTCTGTTGCGATCCCGAACCCGGTCCATAACTTTTGATCCCGTTTGTACCTTACCTAGACATAAAGTCATTGCTTCATTGCCGAACTGTTGCTTAAGGGGCCGCAGCAACTGAGAACTGGGAACAGAACAATTCTCTGTGAGTCGAATGTCAAAGTTTCCCATCTCCCAAGGATGACCACCGATTTTTCACTAAAAAATTTTTCCTGCTCAGGAAGCTTCAGCGGAACCAAGGCGAAGTGAGATTTTAGCGCTCTTGGGAGCTGGGCGGCCTGGTACTCTGATTGTTGGGCGTAGATCTGAGATTCTGTGTGGAGAGTGGTCGCAAGTTGGGAATCTACAGTTTACGCTCGCTAACAAGGGATATATATTTTTACAAGCACAAATTTTAACAACCTTAAACTATTTTGCGCGCGAAAAACGGTTGCAGATAATATGTGCAGGAAAAGAAAGGGGGTGAAAAATGTTAGATCAAAGGGGGGAGAACAAGATGAAGCAATTCGAGAGATTGAATTACTAGACGGAGCTGAATTGGGGGGCAGAGGCTACGCAGAGGCTGGTTGGTACCGCTTGGGCTTACGGTAGCTCAACGGGTTTGAAAAACCAACAAAACGGAATGCAGGATTATTAGCGAATAAACAAAATGAGTAAAGATGCGAACGATAAATACCCCCGAGGTAGCTGGGCGTCAGCTTGCAGTGCGTGCAGTCATAACTTTCTATTTTATGGTTGCGTTTACTTCGGAAGCTTTGGAGATATTAATTTCCCCATATCGGCCACTGTAGTTCGTTCATGTTCTGATATAATCACTCATGCTCTAATCTGCTCTGATACATATAATTTCATTGCTCTTCTACCCGACTTCGACTTGTTATTGGTTTAGCAAATATTTAGGAAAATTTGGTGAGCGATTATTGCTTGTCATCATTGGTCATTATTATAATGTCTCTAAATTGCCTTGCTGAGGCTTATGGTAGGTGTAAAAACCAACTGTTGCACAACCATTAACCAAACCCCCAATGTAGACTAAGTTGCAAACATCAGCGCTGGTTTGGGTTCTAAGTTCCGTTGTTACCACAAGAACTGTAACTGGTGCGTATTTGGTCCATTGTGTGCATATACTTTTATGCTCACTTAGTTATTTCTCCATAACAATGAGGTGCGTTCATAATGTAGCGGAATCGTGAACACGAAACTTTTTTCTTACTCCGTGCCGTGCACGACACTGATCTTCCACGCCCCAGGGAGCTTGTTGACGTGGAGATGCACATGAGCACGCCACCTTCTACCAAACGCCAGATAGTCAGCAACGCACCCGGACCGACCAGAAACACGCCGAAGTCAACCGTCACGACGCGCAAGCCGGCCCTGGACCAAGATCTGCGTGCCTCATGATCACACACAACACGGACGGCTCGGCTTGATCCTGGTGACAATCCAGTCACCACGCTTTCCTGCAAATAGGTAGTAAAACACCTGGTTCCTCTACAAACCACAGCAAATCAAAAAAGACAAGCCCGCCAGCTGCTTAGCTGGCCGTTTCGTTACCATTTTTAGCACGAAAAGAAACCAGAAGTCGACTTCAACAGCACGCTTTCGCTAAATAACGAATAATGGAAATATCTCCGTCAGTTCCCCGCACCAGCTCCTTCAAATGCCCTCATTTGATCGATCGATGGATGTTGAATTATGATGAATAAAGATGCTATTCGTGTCCATCCGGCCAGAGTTCGAAGTCGGTTTTGAGAAACCGTAGAACGGATCGGGACCGCAGATGGCAACGATGACGATTTGAACAGAAAATATGCCCACCAACGATTGTACGTAGAATCGAATTGCATTGAGGCGTGGAAATAGCAGTCAGGTAATGGGTTTTCACCAGCCACCGAAGTGGGTTTACACCGTACCTTCCCGGAACAAGGGATGTAAGCTACTCATTCCAAGCCCATAGAGACAACCGCAGGTGAAACACCACTCATATCGGTAAAGTCCTGTTGCCCGATAATAGAGCAGCTGCTGGCCAATAGACGCAGACCGATCCACGAATGAGTCGGTCTCGGACAACGAAGGTGGACGGCAAGCTGGGTAGACGACCAGCCAACCCCTCAGGTGAAGAAGTCCTGTCCAGTGACCGCCAGAACAGCACGACGCCAGTGCCGTAGAAGCACCGAGTCACAAACGATCCGTGCTGTTGAATGGTTTCTCTGTGTCAAACAGGGAGTCAAACGAAGCAACCAACACCGAGTTTACATCGCCGTAAGCCAAATGGTCATAAATAGGGCAATTCACCTCTGACTAGGCAGGGTCAATAACGAAAATGGAAAACCGAAGTCAAACGGTGCGGACAAGTACCTGTTTTACCAGGAAACTGCAGTGTTTCCTGTGCCCAGACCTCTAATATTTGTGATCTGTCACGCCTTATGGAGCTCGTCGACGGGGCAGATGCACTTGGGCACGCAACCTTATGCCACTCACCAGGCAGTCAGCAACGCGCCCGGACCGACCAGAATCACGCCGAAGTCAACCGTCACGGGCGCAAGTCAGCCCCGGACCCAATTCCACGCGCCTTGCGATCGCAACACGGCCGGCACGGATTGATCCTGGTACTTTCCAGTCACCCTGCTTTCCTGCCATGAAGTAGTCAAGCACCTGGTTTTCCACAAGTCAACACAAAACCAATAAAGACAAGCCCAGCAGTCTAGCCGGCTGTTTCGTTACCACTTTTTGCACGAAAAGCAACCCGAAGTCGACTTCAACAGCACGCTTTTACGCTATAATAACGATAAACGGAAATATAGAATAAAAGGATGGAAATCAACGGCAAATAATATGTAAAAGCAATAAAATATATCGCCACCCCAAACGTCCCGACGAACACAACACGAACTGATTTTCGAGAGAGAGAATTTACGATTTTACAAAAGAATCAGAAACGACGACAAAGATCAGCGTTGAGCCAGTCCGCTTGAATCTCCGTGCTCAGCAACACTCAACGCACTCCACACAGTTCGTTTGACCAGCGAATTGAAGATGGAATGTGTCCAATGTCACATATTCAAACCATTCAAGAATGTACTTTCACCGCACAAAGCCATCAAAAAAACAAAAAGGCGGTAATCACCCGCTGACACTCAGTCGCGAGTGAAACATCACAGATCAAACAATAGAAGTGTGAAAATAAATTTACGCGCAAAACGTCACACGGCAAAAACTGGCAATGCGGATTAGAGGCATTATGCACCTCACCACACGCATTATGCACGGGTGGATTTTTCACGCCACACGCACACAAAGAGTGCAAATCTTCGAAGAAGATCTGATCAGATTCAATTCCACGTCACAGCTGCTGTTTCGACATCGCTGGTGCTGATTAACTAGCTTATATCCTGGTCCTCTCCCCCACTGCAGAAGGGACGCCGACCCGGAGGACCATCAGCTACAGTGACGTCAACATCCAAGCACCCCACCGTTACAGCAACCGCCCGACACTGCGAATCTTCTGAGCGTCTGATTCAGGTGCGCAGACAGCACAATCGTTTAGACGCAACCTTGTCTGAGACGCAACCTTGACAACATTTTGCTCAGTTCACGCCAACATCGCATCTCATTTAGCGGTGACGAGTGAATAACTTCCCGCGCATTTCCAGTCAAGCTAACCTCGCATCTCATTTATGCGGAGACGAGTCAAGAAGCGTCCCCGCATTTCCAGTCGAGCGAACCTCGCATCTCATTTATGCGAGACGAGACAATAACTTCCCCGCATTTCCAGTCGAGCGAACCTCGCATCTCATTTATGCGGAGACGAGTCAATAACTTCCCGCGCATTTCCAGTCAAGCCAACCTCGCATCTCATTTATGTGGTGACGAGTCAATAAGCGTCCCCGCATTTCCAGTCAAGCCAACCTCGCATCTCATTTATGTGGTGACGAGTCAATAAGCGTCCCCGCATTTCCAGTCAAGCCAACCTCGCATCTCAGTTATGCGGAGACGAGACAAGAAGCGTCCCCGCATTTCCAGTCGAGCGAACCTCGCATCTCATTTATGCGAGACGAGACAATAACTTCCCCGCATTTCCAGTCGAGCGAACCTCGCATCTCATTTATGCGGAGACGAGTCAATAACTTCCCGCGCATTTCCAGTCAAGCCAACCTCGCATCTCATTTATGTGGTGACGAGTCAATAAGCGTCCCCGCATTTCCAGTCAAGCCAACCTCGCATCTCATTTATGCGGAGACGAGTCAAGAAGCGTCCCCGCATTTCCAGTCGAGCGAACCTCGCATCTCATTTATGCGAGACGAGACAATAACTTCCCCGCATTTCCAGTCAAGCCAACCTCGCATCTCATTTATGTGGTGATGAGTCAATAAGCGTCCCCGCATTTCCAGTCAAGCCAACCTCGCATCTCATTTATGTGGTGATGAGTCAATAAGCGTCCCCGCATTTCCAGTCAAGCCAACCTCGCATCTCATTTATGTGGTGACGAGTCAATAAGCGTCCCCGCATTTCCAGTCAAGCCAACCTCGCATCTCAGTTATGCGGAGACGAGACAAGAAGCGTCCCCGCATTTCCAGTCGAGCGAACCTCGCATCTCATTTATGCGAGACGAGACAATAACTTCCCCGCATTTCCAGTCGAGCGAACCTCGCATCTCATTTATGCGGAGACGAGTCAATAACTTCCCGCGCATTTCCAGTCGAGCGAACCTCGCATCTCATTTATGCGGAGACGAGTCAATAACTTCCCGCGCATTTCCAGTCAAGCCAACCTCGCATCTCATTTATGTGGTGACGAGTCAATAAGCGTCCCCGCATTTCCAGTCAAGCCAACCTCGCATCTCATTTATGCGGAGACGAGTCAAGAAGCGTCCCCGCATTTCCAGTCGAGCGAACCTCGCATCTCATTTATGCGAGACGAGACAATAACTTCCCCGCATTTCCAGTCGAGCGAACCTCGCATCTCATTTATGCGGAGACGAGTCAATAACTTCCCGCGCATTTCCAGTCGAGCGAACCTCGCATCTCATTTATGCGGAGACGAGTCAATAACTTCCCGCGCATTTCCAGTCAAGCCAACCTCGCATCTCATTTATGTGGTGACGAGTCAATAAGCGTCCCCGCATTTCCAGTCAAGCTAACCTCGCATCTCATTTATGCGGAGACGAGTCAAGAAGCGTCCCCGCATTTCCAGTCGAGCGAACCTCGCATCTTATTTATGCGAGACGAGACAATAACTTCCCCGCATTTCCAGTCGAGCGAACCTCGCATCTCATTTATGTGGTGACGAGTCAATAAGCGTCCCCGCATTTCCAGTCAAGCCAACCTCGCATCTCATTTATGTGGTGACGAGTCAAGAAGCGTCCCCGCATTTCCAGTCGAGCGAACCTCGCATCTCATTTATGCGAGACGAGACAATAACTTCCCCGCATTTCCAGTCGAGCGAACCTCGCATCTCATTTATGCGGAGACGAGTCAATAACTTCCCGCGCATTTCCAGTCAAACCAACCTCGCATCTCATTTACGTGGTGACGAGTCAATAAGCGTCCCCGCATTTCCAGTCAAGCCAACCTCGCATCTCATTTATGTGGTGACGAGTCAATAAGCGTCCCCGCATTTCCAGTCAAGCCAACCTCGCATCTCATTTATGTGGTGGCGAGTCAAGAAGCGTCCCGCATTTCCAGTCAAGCCAACCTCGCATCTCATTTATGCGGAGACGAGTCAAGAAGCGTCCCCGCATTTCCAGTCAAGCCAACCTCGCATCTCATTTATGCGGAGACGAGTCAAGAAGCGTCCCCGCATTTCCAGTCGAGCGAACCTCGCATCTCATTTATGCGAGACGAGACAATAACTTCCCCGCATTTCCAGTCGAGCGAACCTCGTATCTCATTTATGCGGAGACGAGTCAATAACTTCCCGCGCATTTCCAGTCAAGCCAACCTCGCATCTCATTTATGTGGTGACGAGTCAAGAAGCGTCCCCGCATTTCCAGTCAAGCCAACCTCGCATCTCATTTATGTGGTGACGAGTCAATAAGCGTCCCCGCATTTCCAGTCAAGCCAACCTCGCATCTCATTTATGCGGAGACGAGAAAAGAAGCGTCCCCGCATTTCCAGTCGAGCGAACCTCGCATCTCATTTATGCGAGACGAGACAATAACTTCCCCGCATTTCCAGTCGAGCGAACCTCGCATCTCATTTACGCGGAGACGAGTCAATAACTTCCCGCGCATTTCCAGTCAAGCCAACCTCGCATCTCATTTACGTGGTGACGAGTCAATAAGCGTCCCCGCATTTCCAGTCAAGCCAACCTCGCATCTCATTTATGTGGTGACGAGTCAATAAGCGTCCCCGCATTTCCAGTCAAGCCAACCTCGCATCTCATTTATGTGGTGACGAGTCACGAAGCGTACCGCATTTCCAGTCAAGCCAACCTCGCATCTCAGTTATGCGGAGACGAGTCAAGAAGCGTCCTCGCATTTCCAGTCAAGCCAACCTCGCTTCTCATTTATGCGGAGACGAGTCAAGAAGCGTCCCCGCATTTCCAGTCGAGCGAACCTCGCATCTCATTTATGCGAGACGAGACAATAACTTCCCCGCATTTCCAGTGGAGCGAACCTCGCATCTCATTTATGCGGAGACGAGTCAATAACTTCCCGCGCATTTCCAGTCAAGCCAACCTCGCATCTCATTTATGTGGTGACGAGTCAATAAGCGTCCCCGCATTTCCAGTCAAGCCAACCTCGCATCTCATTTATGTGGTGACGAGTCAATAAGCGTCCCCGCATTTCCAGTCAAGCCAACCTCGCATCTCATTTATGCGGAGACGAGTCAATAACTCCCCGTGCATTTCCAGTCAAGCCAACCTCGCATCTCATTTATGCGAGACGAGACAATAACTTCCCCGCATTTCCAGTCGAGCGAACCTCGCATCTCATTTATGCGAGACGAGACAATAACTTCCCCGCATTTCCAGTGGAGCGAACCTCGCATCTCATTTATGCGGAGACGAGTCAATAACTTCCCGCGCATTTCCAGTCAAGCCAACCTCGCATCTCATTTATGTGGTGACGAGTCAATAAGCGTCCCCGCATTTCCAGTCAAGCCAACCTCGCATCTCGTTTATGCGGAGACGAGTCAAGAAGCGTCCCCGCATTTCCAGTCAAGCCAACCTCGCGTCTCATTTATGCGGAGACGAGTCAAGAAGCGTCCCCGCATTTCCAGTCGAGCGAACCTCGCAGCTCATTTATGCGAGACGAGACAATAACTTCCCGCGCATTTCCAGTCAAGCCAACCTCGCATCTCATTTAGGCGGTGACGAGTCAATAAGCGTCCCCGCATTTCCAGTCAAGCCAACCTCGCATCTCATTTATGTGGTGACGAGTCAATAAGCGTCCCCGCATTTCCAGTCAAGCCAACCTCGCATCTCATTTATGCGGAGACGAGTCAATAACTTCCCGCGCATTTCCAGTCAAGCCAACCTCGCATCTCATTTAGGCGGTGACGAGTCAATAAGCGTCCCCGCATTTCCAGTCAAGCCAACCTCGCATCTCATTTATGTGGTGACGAGTCAATAAGCGTCCCCGCATTTCCAGTCAAGCCAACCTCGCATCTCATTTATGCGGAGACGAGTCAAGAAGCGTCCCCGCATTTCCAGTCAAGCCAACCTCGCATCTCATTTATGCGGAGACGAGTCAAGAAGCGTCCCCGCATTTCCAGTCGAGCGAACCTCGCATCTCATTTATGCGAGACGAGACAATAACTTCCCCGCATTTCCAGTCGAGCGAACCTCGCATCTCATTTATGCGGAGACGAGTCAATAACTTCCCGCGCATTTCCAGTCAAGCCAACCTCGCATCTCATTTATGTGGTGACGAGTCAATAAGCGTCCCCGCATTTCCAGTCAAGCCAACCTCGCATCTCATTTATGTGGTGACGAGTCAAGAAGCGTCCCCGCATTTCCAGTCAAGCCAACCTCACATCTCATTTATGCGGAGACGAGACAATAACTTCCCGCATTTCCAGTCAAGCCAACATCGCATCTCATTTATGTGGAAACGAGACAATAAGACAATAATTTACGGGCGGTTTATTCCGCCAAAACTTGGGGACTCGTTTGTTTAGGATTCAAAACTAAAATTAAGTGGAAACCACCTCGATTCGCTGGGGTTCACTCAGGCACTTCCAATGTACCCCCCCGATCGGGTGAATAAAAACAGAAGAAATTCGGGCTCACCACTTGTGATCTTCTGCACCCTAGGGAGCTTGTTGACGTGGAGATGCACATGAGCACGCCACCTTCTACCAAACGCCAGATAGTCAGCAACGCACCCGGACCGACCAGAAACACGCCGAAGTCAACCGTCACGACGCGCAAGCCGGCCCTGGACCAAGATCTGCGTGCCTCATGATCACGCACAACACGGACGGCTCGGCTTGATCCTGGTGACAATCCAGTCACCACGCTTTCCTGCAAATAGGTAGTAAAACACCTGGTTCCTCTACAAACCACAGCAAATCAATAAAGACAAGCCCAGCTACTTATTCCGGTTTCCGGACGATTTTTTCATTTTTTGCGTTTTCCGGAAATATTTCCGGATAACCAAAGACACACATGTTGGTTGGGTAATGACGGTAGTCACAAGCTATCCCAAAGGGCGAAACACAATTTTTACTATGTCATTTCTGTTTTGCTAGTTATGGCTGACGCCAGCAATCATACTTTCAGCCGAAACATTTTCGAATATCATATTTTGTATTTCGGGCTTCGGGTTTTGTTTCAAAACCCGAAACGCCGACATCAGAAAAAAAATATGTTTCGGGTTTTAGGTATATCTGGCTGAGCACTAGTCAGTATCCAATGCAACCCAAGTAATTAAAGGGGGCCTTTCGCATTTCAAACCGTCTTCAAACTTTGCACGCGTTTGAATATTGTTCAGGGCGTTATTAAACTCTCACGCACCAAGAACCCAATCTGCAGCATGCGACCAGGAGATGCACTTTAAGAAGAACATCCAGGAGCAAAGTGTGCCGCGGACCAGCCCAATTTATACCTGCGCATTCAGGCAAACTGCTTGATCAAAAAGGTGTCAAGGCGAATGAATGTTTCGCATGAAACGTGCAACACCACTAACTATGGAATTTCGCTTTTCTTTATATTTCGAATTTCAACGAATTGTTCCAGCGCGACAAGCAGACCATGAAACATTTAGCAGCCACGCATGAACAATTCGTTGCAATTCGAAATAAAAAGAAAAGCGAAATTCTATAGTGAGGCAGGGGCAAATATCGTGCGAAACATTCTGCGCCTTGACCGCCCTTGTCATCAGGCGAGTTGCCTGAATGCGCAGGTAGAAATTGGGCTGGTCCACATTTGATTTTATTCGCGGATGTTCCTCTTGAAGGGAATCTCCTGGACGCATGCCGAACGTTAGACCTCCCGGTGTTTGACTTTTATGACGCCTTAACCACTGTCTAAACACATGCGAAGTTTGAAGGGGGTTTGAAATGCGAAAGGCCCCCTTTAACTCATGAATACTTTGGCCAAGGCAAACTTTGTAATCTGTCCAGTCCAGGCGGTCTTGCCTTACACGTGGACCTATTGCATTAAAGGGGCGGACTCATTGTTAAAAGTGCTCTTTTCATGATTTCAACTTGTAGCTGAGATGTATGCAATCAAGATTAAATTAATCGGATGAAAATAGGCCGAGATCGAAGTGATTGAATCGGCGCAACAGGGAACAAAAATAATTTTGGACCATCTGCATTTTTATTGAAAACCAAGGGAACCTGGTACTCTGGCCATGAAACATTCAAAAAATAGTCGTTTCTGTGTGAAAACAAAGAGACTTGTCTTTGTGCATTTGATCACTGCGTGACGTGTCTGTCAGCTGGCTGACGTCATGTGCACCAACAAATGTTTCTTTGTTATCATATAAAGGGACTATTTTTCTGAATGTTTCATGGCCAGAGTACGAGGTTCACCTGATTTTCAATAAAAATGCAGCTGGTCCAAAATAATTTTTGTTCCTGAGTGAGCCGATGCAATCGCTTCGATCTCGGCCGATATAGATGCGATCGGTGTCTGCTCGTGGTGGCGTTCTCTGACTGCGCAGATCTCGGCCACAAGTTCAGATTACAACTCGAGTACTTCCCCCCTTTACGAATATGTTAACGCTCCTGGATGGCACTGATTTCGACCAACATTAAAGTTGTTAATTTTTGGTCCGCGGAAATAACTTTTAAGCTGGTATAAATTAGTGGTATGAGTAAAATCTCGAAATAGCCAATCTTAATAATAATCCTAACACGACAAATCACGTGACATAAAGGCAAGACCCAGAGCGAATCGATCACCAAGTTTGATTGCGCTCCTTGTGTTGTTTTGAGCAAGCCAAATCGCGATGATCCGGCATCATGTTCTTCTTCTTCTTCAGCCTTGCGCGTGCATTTTCCAGATTTGGACCGCTCGAGGGAAACAACTTTTGATGGCAAGCGCTCTGATCGGAGCACTGACCAGCTGGCCATGGCTGTTGAAGGAACTTCAGCTCAATTGGCCAGGGCGTTTCGACAACAGCACCAGTATGTTGAGAAGCAAGAGTACCTGGGTAAGTGTGGGTCGCTCGGGAATGCGTTTTGAAGTTGACATCAAACAGGTCCGATCCGATCACGTCACACGTGATGTGTCTACCCATTGTCCGATCACATCAACGTGACGTTCGGTGGCATCTTCGAAACGGTGTAAAGGTGAGTTGAGTGTAAAGGTGTAAGGGTGTATCACCCGAATATTGATGTGCAACACCAGCGTGGGTTTATCGCCACAGTGTAGATGTCATGTATGTATATTGTGGGCCGTCCGGCTTACGGGTGTATGGGGGGTTTAGGGGTGTTGTGGAGCACGAGTTGTTTTTTGCGACCCAAGAATACAATGTTGGTGCAAGAAGCCAGGTATATCAACCTTGTGAATAGCAAAGTTGCTTTAGGTTGGTAGCCCTGCACGACCAGCAACCAGCACGTCACTCAACCACGCAATCTTGCACCAACATTGCATTCTTGGGTCGCAAAAAACAACTCTTGCTCCATAACCCCTTGCCGTAAGCCGGACGGCCCACAATACATATAGTCCGTCCACCAGCTCATGGCACTTTGTGTTGCTGCTGGCTGGTTTGTTCCCTTCCTCCACGTTCTAATGAAAGAGAAATTGAGTGTGACCGATTTTGCAAAAAAACAAGAAAAATAACAAAATGTGTCGAAAAAGATTGAATTCGATCAAATTTAAAATTAAGTGAAATTAAAATCGATAAAACACGTCGATTTCATAAAAACCACAATCTAGGAGCAAAAATATTTTTTTCGGAGACTCAATTTCTCTTTCATTAGAACGTGGAGGAAGGGAACAAGTTGGCCAGTAGCATCACAAAGTGACATGAGCTGATGGACGGACTATACATACATGACATCTATACTGTGGCGATGAACACACGCTGGTGTTGTACATCAATATTCGGGTAATACAACGCTACACACTGGGGGTTACGCTGAACATGATTGTGGTTAACTGCCGTTCGGTGAGAACAAAATAAATAGTTTACGTATTCCAAAGGCCTTTTTACATTGACCACATGTGTGGTGTTTTGTACGAGCGATAAGATCTGCTCGTGGTGCCGTTTTGGAGGTCAATTGACCAGAGTTGTTCACGCCGATGAGGTCTGGAACATCGAACGTCTGTGAAAACAGACCGAAACGGGCACGTCTCACCGCTGCTATTATATCCTTTTTTCACGTATGGTGAACTCCCTCATGGCCTTGCTTATGAAATGTTGAAACTCGCACTAGAGTATTTTGTGCCAACGACACGATAAGGTTAAGACATGGCTAATTTCTAGTATTTCCTAATTCAGCCTAACCTAAATCTAATTCAGTCTACTCTGATTTCTTGTCTTCCTAATTTCAGAATGGGATCTTTGATCAGCCGTGGTATGACATTGACATGGCCATGACGACCGTATCTGCCTAGCCTTACACTCGGAGACAGGATTGGGTTAAAAAACGTTTTTATCATCGAACTAACATAACTAACGTTTTGAATTTTCAGATTTTTTTAAGATTTATTCTTTTATACTTGACTGCAAAAAATTCGCTTTTCAGCGTGAACTTGTTGAAATCGAATTAACAGCAAATGGTTGGACATACTTTAAGGGGAAATTGCACGTCACTAATCGTCTGTTAATCTTTACAAGTGTTCAGACAGCAATGTGAGCATCAAATCACTTGGTATAGTAAATTTCCAAATTCGCTACCGCACAGTAAAATACGCCCCATAGTTAAAGGGTGTGTCTAACGTCTCTTAACCCCATGTTTTATGAGGTGCAATCGAAAGATGACCTCGACAGCCCGTCGTGTGCAAAAAACCGCGTCTTGTAGCCCGCTAAATCGCGAAATCTTGAGGGTTACTTTTCGAATTAAATCAATTTCCGGACACAAAACTCCAGGCGCTTTTGAATGGGCGCTACTCACGTTTGGCGTTTTTCTGCTGAAACATTGCATGTTTAGGCGCGGCTCAGCCGCCTATACAATGCACGTAAGCGCTCAACACACACCGCTCTGGCTGCTGGCTTGACTGTGGACACAATGAATGTTTCATTTAACACATAGAAGCTGGTTTGTGTGTGTTTCGCTTCGTAGCTCTTTTCCGTCTTCTCAGTCTGAATTTTGTGTCCGGAAATTGATTTTATTCGAAAAGTAACCCTCAAGATTTCGCGATTTAGCGAGTTAGAAGACGCGG
Organism: Rhynchonema sp. JSB1_4; assembly: GCA_030248065.1. Classification (NCBI taxonomy): domain Eukaryota; kingdom Metazoa; phylum Nematoda; class Chromadorea; order Monhysterida; family Xyalidae; genus Rhynchonema; species Rhynchonema sp. JSB1_4. The sequence continues at coordinate 10,017 of JASAMV010008033.1, read as the reverse complement.
TTTTTTGCACACGGCGGCCTTTCGGGGGCATCTTTCAATTCCACCCGAAAAACATGGGGTTAGGAGACGTTAGACACACCCTTTAATGTCATGTTATAAACCCGAACACTGACCATGCGCGGTTCTGAAAAATTGCGCGCTGCTGCCTGGCTACCTGTCCGAATGTTTCAGAAGTTGATTTTCGGGTTTAGAACCTGACATTACCTTTGGGGCGTACTTTACTGTGCGGCAGCGAATTTGGAAATTTACTATACAAGGTCTCAAACATGTGTATTGGTCGCACAATGACATATAAGAATTCATCAAATCTGTCCTGATCTTCACGTTCAGTCACTCTTAACCACTGTGCTATTTGTGATTCTCACAAAACATTTTCACCTGAAAACAATCTACTTTTTTAAATTTTTTATTAACCACTGTTTTTTAAACAACCCTGTTCAAAAAGCTCTCAAGGCGGAAGAATGTTTCGCATGAGTTTTGAAACTCGCTGACTATAACTTCTCTTTTCTTTTAAACCTGGCCCGCCACTATTGATATTTGAAATTTTTGGTTTGTTTTTTTGCTGTAATTTAGTTGTCGACATCGAGACGAATAAGGTTTATATTCATGACTTTTTGATTCAGTGCAGATTTTACATCGAAATCAATCGATAAACACCAGTTCTCGGGAACAAAATTGAAAAAAAATAGATAGACCCCCACTTCTTGGCAATCACGTCAGCCAGGAACAAAATTTTGAATTGCCACCAAATTGTCATAGGCTTACAGTATGCTATTAGGGACTTTACGCACTCGGCTTTACGCTCCCACTACACAGTGCTGCCAGTGCGCGCGCTTGCAATGCGTGTGTTATGCACTAACAAACAGAGCGGCATTGTACAAAACGCATGGGCAATATCACGTGACTACCGTATGCTTGTGATAAGAAGCAGTCGGCCATCTTGAATATTTTTTCTGTCTTCTTGAAATGCACTAAACGGGGGTCTATCTATTTTTTGGAATTTTGTTCCCGAGAACGGGTGTTTATGGATTAATTTCGGTATTAAATCCGCACTTAATGGAAAAGTCACGAATATAAACCTTGTTCGTCTCGATGTCGGCAACAGTAATAAATCATAAAAACAGACCAAAATTTTCAAATATCAATAGTGGCGGGCCAGGTTTAAAGTTGAACAAATTGTTTCATGCTCTGCTTATCATACGCTGGAACAATATTCGTTGAAATTCGAAACAGAAAAGCGAAATCCTGGAATTAGTCAGTTTCAAAAATCATGCGAAACATTCTGCCGCTTTTTGATCTAGTTTGCGTGAATGCGCAGGTATAAATTCGGCCGGTTATTGCCGAATTTTCTTCCCGACGGTTTTTTTTGAAACTGCTTTTCCTTGGTACATGTCTGAGACATTGTACCAAGCGATTTGATTCTTATGATGCCCACACTGCTGTCTAAACACTTGTACCAAACTTAAACGGGAAATTGCACATTCCTTTCGCCCTTCAAACTTTACAAGGGCTTAGATAACAGTTTGGACATCACAAAAGTCAAATCACCTGTTGCCAATTCTCTGACGTGCAACCACAAGATGCAAATAGAGAGGAACCGCCGGGAAGAAAATTCGCCGCGGACCGGCCGAACCTCTACCTGCGCATTCAGGGTTTCAAATGGTCTCGACGCGATCTGCTAATGTTTGCGTCAGAACAAAATGTTCCATGGTGCACCAGCCAACTTGCCACATCTCGCAAAAGAAATTTCGAAAATTTTCGTCATTCTCTTTCATTGCGTGCGACATCGCCCGTGCAACCAGCGTGGCGAGCGGGCTGAAACATTTTGTTCTGACGCAAACATTAGCAGATCGCGTCGAGACCATTTGAAGCCCTGAATGTGCAGGTAGAAATTCGGCCGGTCCGCGGCAAATTTTCTTCCCGGCGGTTCCTTTTGAACTGCATCTCATTGATGCATCTTAGCAAATTCATACTAAATAATTTGAGTTTTGTGATGCCCAGACTGCAGTCTAAGCACTTGCAAAGTTTGAAGGGCGATTAGGAATGTGCAATTTCCCCTTTAAAAGGCGATTAGGGATGTGCAATTTCACCTCTAAGGTGGTTGAAGTGTGAAAAAGTAAAGGCGCGTGTCTGAGCACAATTTTTAGCAAAATAACTTGAAAACAGCTGCGTAACCCGCCGCTGTCAGCAACGTGGCACGTTAATATCATACTGCAAACAGATTAATTCGCCGGATGAATTGAATGCGTATAGTCCAACCACGAGCTCATGAGAAGCGACTTTTTTTTGAAGTTGGCTTCTGCGGATCCAATAATGTTCCGGCTCCCACTCCACGTATTTCGGAAAGGAAAGAAAAAGAAACGCACGAATTGGTTAAAAATACGCTCTCCACTTCGGTGCGTAACTTCCCTTTCGACCCGCAAAATACTATGTTATTGTGTGCTGAATAACGTTGCTTTTCGCGTAAGCATGCAACAAATTGAGGCCAGCCAGCTGGAACTTGTCATCATCTATCTCTCAGCCCAATCTCTTTCTTTTGCTTTTCGAAACACGTGTAACCAATGCATTTTTGAAGCTGGCCGAGCTGAGCAAGCTTTAAAAAGTCGTCTCATGAGCTCGTGGTTGTATACATCATGACTGCTCTTGAGGTTGCTTGGTAAATCCACGAACTACATACTGTTGTATGTCTGACATAGCACTAATGACACTGTAGTGAACCGAATACAAATGCCGCAGACGATTTTATGATGCAAACAAAGAGAAACGTACATAAAAAGTCTAATTTTTATCTGAAATGGTTTCGATGAGATGATTCTTGTCGACCGAATTACCACAATATGATTTATTAGATACCGACGTTTCGAAACCAAATCAGGTTTCTTAGGTAGCCCAACAACCAGGGTTGGATTAAAAAAACTTTTTATTATCGAACTTTTTTTAAAAAAAAAACTTTTAAATTAAAAAAACACTTTTTTTGTTCCGGACCCCCAAAAAAATGGTCTCTTGAAAAATGAAATTTCTGAAATCATGTTACTTAGGTATGTTTTGAGGGACGCTAAAGAGAACTTTTCCAGTGACTTTCATGTTTACGTCGATTCGTTACGATCTGGCCCCTTCGGTCATGACTTTGAGAACCTCGAAGGTAACTCTGTGGGTATATATGACAAAGGGAAAACCAACCTTCTGTTTGTGAATTTGGGGATAAATTTGACGAGAGATAAAGGTTTGCACCAACCGCATGTGTGTGACAAAAGCAACAAATGACAAATCCACACAACTGCAAATAGGCGAGCAACGTGGAGTCTGGCGATAGCTTACGACACGCTCATGGAGTGTCCTATATTATATATGCAGCGATTGTTGGGATGTCTGGGAACTTATGAGTCCACTACAACACCGTTTTAAACTTAAATATAAGCGCAAGCGCCGCCGGCGGTTTTTTTGAGAATGATGAGCAATAAAACGCATGAAAACATGCCTTTTTACCTTAAAAAAAGTGAGAACATAACGAAAAAAGGAAAAAATAATGAAAAAAAGTCGACTTACTTTTTAAAATTTAAAAATAAAAAAGTGGCCTACCTTTTAAAAAAATTTTACTTTTTTTAATCCAACCCTGCCCTGCCTACAACAAAAGAAATGGCTTCAAATAATAGGAAAAGCAGTGAAGTTTGAATACAGTGAATACAAAATAGAATCACTCCTTTCGGGTCTGGGGCATGGATAAATAAATGCCCACTCAGTCACATGTACGTGTGTAGTCATATGAGAGGCCCTGTGAGTGTGCGCACTATGTCTAGATGCCACAAAACAACGATTATGGCACCCAATACACCCATGGTAGGGTTAGGTGATGTCAACAGTAGCAGTTTTTATGCAAAAAATAGCACTTTTGCAAAAAAAATCGAGAAATTTTCGAATTTTGAAATAATAAAATTTTTTTTAACTTTTTGGAACGAATTTTTAAAAAAAACCACTGACCCTGCCTACAACAAAAGAAATGGCTTCAAGTAATAGGAACAGCAGTGAAACAGGTGGCCGGACAATTGAGCAAAGCACATTTGAGCAAGACCACTTTGAGCAAGTGAAAAAGAGCAGGGCCAAAAGAGCAGAGCACTTATTTTGTTCCAGTGGCTTAGGGTTAGGCTGATTTCGCTATCAGGCTTAGGCTTAAGCTGCACTTAAGATTAGTTTTGTGTTTGGGCTTAGGCTTAGGCTCAGGCCCATTTTTCGTTTTTAGGTTCTGCTCTTTTGGACTCTGCTCTTTTTCACTTGCTCAAAGTGGTCTTGCTCAAATGTGCTTTGCTCAATTGCCCGTCCGCCGTGAAACAATAAAAGCTTACTTTTCAAACTTTTCATGCAGACAAAGCACCGAGACGTTTTCCAAAATTTCTTAATTTAGTTTCACCTTTGTTTAACCCAACCCTGCTCAGAAACTAAGAAATTTCGACCAAGAATTTTTATCAAAAGAATTTTAGCTCCAACGTAGACGCACAATGACCACATCAGAAACCATCCAAAAAATTTCCTGCGTGGTAACGAACGTATCGCTTACATATCACCGATGTCCAAAACATTTTTGCCGATATTGTTGTGGTCGAGTTGCTTGAACGCAGTAGCGTGATATCGGCGGAAATGTTCGGCAAAAATATAAGTGGCCAGTGATGATCTGTAGCGAGACGTGCCTCACCATTCAGGAAAAAAATTTGGATGAATTCTTACGTATAGTCATTGGGCGGCAGTGCTGTGGCCGGGGGGAGGGGTCCCCCAATGGTACCCTACCCGCCCCGGCCTGGTACACTACCCCCCTACCCGCTCCGCTCTGCTACCCTACCCCCTACACCCGTTCCGCTCTAGTATTGGTCGCACAATGACTTTATAAGAATTTGTCAATTTTTTCCTGATTCGTAAAGAGGGAAAGTGACGGGGCAATGGCGTTGCGTTGCGTGATCGCACACAAAGCATATGTGGTAAAGGGAATGTTTCAGACCTGCGGCAACGTGGTTGATCTGCTAGATTATTTTTAGCTGAAAAAAATGTTTTGTGAGAATCACTAATAGCACAGTGGTTAAAGGGCTCGGGACATAACCGCAGGAATGGTAGCAGGGCATATTGTTATACACCATTGGAAAGCACTCTGACAGCCTATGCAACGCACAAATTTTAAGCTCCTTGGATGTCCGCTATCTCTTGGTGGAGGGACTTTTCGTTCCAGAAAAAAGTCAATTTTTCCACAACTTGGAACGACCGGTGCAGAAACCCCAAATGAGCTGGAGGTCAAGTAACACGTGAATAGCATCACCACGGCTTCTAGATAACTTATCATCACAATTTTAGTCGCTCAAAGCATTGCTTCATTCGGTGAAGGTGCGAAACGTTCCAAAAATCCGCCACATTTTTCGAGAACACAAGTTTGTCCCTAAATTTTGAGGCCTCGCTTTGCGTTGCAGAAATGAAAATGCTATAGAAAAATAGAGCATTGTCGTAAGTACCAGAAAATAAGGTTTTTAAATTTTGAAACTCGTAACTAGCTCCGTGACAAGCCTAAAAATTCATTAAATTGCCACTAAACTAGATGGTTGCATTCATCGCCAGAATTGTGACACATTAAGGGCACAGATTGTATCGCATTCAAAACAAAAAATCGAGAAAAACGTATGGTTTAACAACCTATCAAGGTCCGAAGACCCCAAGGTCCATAAATTTCTCGGGGCAGCCATACTAATCTGAGTATGATATTAATCGATAAGTTCTTATTGCTAACAGCTATTGCAAACGTGATAGCACCAAACAATGTATCTCGGGAGTAGCTTTCGAACGATATATGACAAGCACCAAAAAATTCTAACGCTTTAGAGCACAGATAAAAAAAAGCTGTTTTGACGATTCCGGAATGAACCGTCACCTCACCGTACGCGATTTCGGTATTTTGACCGTTTCTTTTTCATAATAAAAGATAGTATGGACATGTTATATATCGTTCGATAGCTACTTCAAAGCTACGTCGTTTTGTGCTATCAAATTTACAATAGCCCTTAACAGTAACGACTTATAGCCGAATATTGTATTCAGGTTGGCATGGCTGCAACAGCAGGTCCATAGAGGTTGAAGCTTTGAAACTTGACTAGATTGTTGGACTGTGCGTTTATCTGACTTTCCGTTTCCAATGCAATGCAATACGTGGCTTATTTACATCACATTTCCGTCAATGAATGTAACTATGCAAATTAGGGGCAATTTTTGGGTCTTTTTCGGCCTGTCACGCCGCTACCTAAGTGTTTCCTAATTTAAAAACCTTATTTTCGGGTACTTTCGACAATGCTTTATTTTTCTGTTACATTTTCATTTCTGCAACACAAAGCACGGCTTCAAAATTTAGGGACAAACTTGTGTCCTCGAAAAATATGGCCGATTTTTGTAACGTTTTGCACCCTCACCGAGTGAAGCAATGTTTTGAGTGACTGAGGTTGTGATGATAAGTTATCCAGAAGCTGTTGTGATCCTGTCCACGTGTTACTTGACCTTCAGCTCATTTGGGGTTTCTGCACCGGTCGTTCCAAGTTGTGGAAATATTCACTTTTTCCTGGAACGAAAAGTCCCTCCACCAAGAGATAGCGAATTTCCAAAGAGCTTAAAATCTGTGTGTGACATATGCTGTCAGAGTGCTTTCCAACGGTATATGGCACTATGCCTTATTGCCCTTCCTGCGGTTGTGTCCCGAGCCCTTTAAAGTGCCTCTACAATTGAATGTTGACGGCGTTTGTTTGCAGCCACTTTTTTCAGAAAATGAAGACAAGGTATCAGAAAACCAGGTTTAGGAAATGGATTTTCAAGTCGTTGCTTTATGATGTTTCACGGAGCACACACACATTTACATGAGGAGAAAAAATGAAAAAAGTTTGAGGCAGGCCTGTGCAAAACACAAGCTAATCCAATCTAAGATATTTTAAGCGTTTTATACTCAGACGTTTCTCTGTTAAATGAGATGTAAAGCGTTGTGCGAAACGCCATGTGTGATAAATGATAAACGGAACACTCCAAAAAATCAAGCCTTTTTGAAGCACTCTTTTACTCCTGTATAATTTTAGGCATCTGTGGTGAATGAAATAAGTTGTCAATTACAAATAAAAATCGTCTAATTATCTAGTATTCAGGATGTGCTTTTCGTTTTTCAAAACCCTACACAGCTCACACCATGTCTACCACAACGTGCGCAAGGCAGCCATTCTCACAACGCACAGCACACACACAACGACAACACACAGCCGGCGGGGATAGATGTTTCAGCTTGGTGTGTGTGCGCTGTGGGAATAGGTGCCTTGCGCATATTGTGGTAAACATTGTGTGAGCTGTGTGGGGTGTTGAAAACTGAAAAGCACAAACAACGGACGTTATAATTAGATGATTTTTTGTTTCTAATTGACAACTTATTTCATTCGCCACAGATGCTTAAAATTATGCTGTAGTAAAAGGGTGCTTCAAAAAGGCTCGATTTTTTGGAGTGTTTCGTTTATCATTTATCACACATGGCGTTTCGTACAAAGCTTTCAGCTCGTTTAACAGAGAAACGTCTGAGTATAAACCGCTGAAAACATCTCAGATCGGTTTAGCTTGTGTTTTGCACAGGCCTGCCTCAATCTTTTTTCGTTTTTTCTCCTCCTGTAAAAATGTGTGTGTTCCGTGAAACATCACAAAGCAACAAATTGAAAATCCATTTTCTAAATCTGGGTTTCTGATGCCTAGTCTTCATTTTGTGAAAAAATGGATGCAAACAAACGCGGTCAACATTCAATTGTAGAGTCACTTTAAGAGTGACTGAAATTGAAAATCAGGATTGATTTGATGAATTCTTATAGGGTCATTGTGCTACCAATACCCTACCCGCCCCGATTTTTGCCATCAAGATGCCCATTTTCGGTCAAAAATGCATAAAATTTGGACCGAAGACCCTTAAAAGTGCAAAAAATCGCGCGCTACGCGCGATATATACACTTTATGGCATATAAAAATAGGCACCCAAAAAACTTGTATTGTACCCTACCCGCCCTGAAAAATCTTCCCCTCCCCCCCCCAAACCGGATCCCCACAAGATTCCAGGTATTATACACTACCCACTACCCGCCCCGGATTTTTCCTCCTATGTATTGGTCACACAATGACTATATGAGAAACCATCCAAAATTTTTCCTGAATTGACAAGCTTGAAAATTCAAATTAACATTGCGCGCCAACGTGTAATCGCACGTAAAGTATGCAGTAAGCGACATGTTTCAGGGATTAAAAACGTGGTTGACTGGCTGGTTTATTTTCAGATGAAAATGTTTTGTAAGAAATACAAAAAGCGCAGTAGTTAAACGTGACTCACCTTTGGAATCCTGAAAATCAAGTTGGTTTTGGATGGATTCTCATATGGTCATTGTGCGACCAATACCCTACCCGCCACGCCAAAGTAGCCACAGCACTGTTGGGTGGACGAATACGTACACATAACTGGAAGGCTTGGATGCTTTCAATTGCGCAGGTACAGTAAATTTCTAATGTCGTTGCCTCATACGTTTTACAGACGAAGGGAAAACTCCCGCTCGAAGTCGAGGCAGGCATACGAGCTCAACACACAGACAACAAGCCACGCAGCTGGCTCGTGTGCTTTTCGAATGTTTCAGTTGCACAAGCTGTGTGTGTCAGCTGTGTGGCCTGTTGCCTGCCTCGACTTCGAATGGGAGCAGTTTCCCTGCATCTGTAAAAATGCATGAGGCAACGAAATTAGAAACTTACTATGTTAACAGAATATATCACGTCGAAACGTGCGACATGATCCGATCTGGGATGTCTGTTACCATCCACCGGAAGTGCTCCTTCAATCCCAAAACTACGAAGTCCTAACTTGTGGATTTCTACGTCAAAATTTCGGTTGTTAGGCGTGAGAGTAAGGCTAGCACCCCATTAGGCTTTATCGTCGTCCGTGGCCATCAGCAACTTCGTAATCTACGGAATGATTGTCAAGCGACTCATACGCGATAGTCAGGTACGGTGTTGGATTTTAAGGCTCTGGGCCTTCACTGCGCGCCCAAAAAAACATCGATGGAAAGTTACCACGGTGTTTTTTTACCCGCTGTTTTGTTTTTACCGCTATTTGAGATCTTGAATCATCAATCTTTGAAGACTGAGGGCGAAGTAAGGTTAAATCCGGAATCCGGAAACCGAAATAATTTGCATACAAAAATACAAAACATTTCCGGACTCCGGAAATATTTCCGGAAAGCGCAGAAATTTACGTGCAAAAATAATGCGTTTTCCGGAAATATTTCCGTATTCCGGTTCCGGATTCAACCTAAGTCCGGCCTAAGATCGGAGATCTCAAACTTCTCTCAGAACGGGATCTCGTTCGAACCGGCCTGTGCATAAAGCCTAAATGCCGGAGTGTTCCATATTGAGCCTTCTCTCGAAAAGAATTCTTCGAGGGCTCATTCGGAAACATTTGCTAATGGTGGCGAGCAAAATTTTCTCCACATAATAAAAAAGCAGTGATAATTTTATTTACAAAAGACGGAATTACCGGTCCTTTCTGTACGTTTGTCAGCATGGAAATCGTTTTAAGATCGAACTAGACGGGACCCGTGCCTACGGCCCGGCTACAGCGCCGCGCCCGTGCCGTGCCACCCCCCCCCCCCCCCCGAAGACCCGTTAGCACACCCAAAGCTACCCGTGAAAATTGACCCGTCCGCACCTCCGAGGGAGGGTGCCACACACACACACACACACACACACACACACACACACCGTCCGCACCTCCGAGGGAGGGTGCCACACACACACACACACACACACACACACACACACACACACACACACTCTCTCTCTCTCTCTCTCTCTCTCTCTCTCTCTCTCTCTCTCTCTCTCTCTCTCTCTCTCTCTCTCTCTCTCTCTCTCTCTCTCTCTCTCTCTCTCTCTCTCTCTCTCTCTCTCTCTCTATCACTCTCTCTCTCTCTCTCTCTCTCTCTCTCTCTCTCTCTCTCTCTC
>JASAMV010008032.1:0-25811 GCA_030248065.1 Rhynchonema sp. JSB1_4 | reverse complement strand
CGAAAGTCTCCTGGAAATCGGGCTGAGAGCAGATGATCCTCAGAATCGGTCTGTATGGATGAAACTGAACAACGCATTTCATGTTGAGCGCCAGATATTTTGGGTGGTCAAAAGATGGGGTGCAGAACACCAGGTCAAGGATGTGGGGACCTTACACGAAAAGGCTTCAAACGGGCTAAATTTTGGGTAACGACGGTTTACGTACACGAGAAAAACTAACCTCAGTGTTTTAGTCGGGCGTTTTGGGTCCAAGAGTAGGGGTTTCGGTTTTCAAATTTGGGTCCAAAACTTGATCCCTGCCATTTCTTGGACATAAAATGTCCTGACTGAAAAACTGAGCGCTTTGCGCACACAATTTTTAGCCATTTGGAAGCCGTTTCAGATGAGTTTCTCATAGATCATCCTTAACCTAGTGCACAGCTATTTTTGGAGCACACAATATGGTAGAGCAAAAGCTGTGTTTCGATTTCAGGCTACCTTCGATTCCACTAAACCGGTTGTGCGCTCAGTCATCGCCAGCTGCTGGTTTGCGCGCCACTTCGGCAGGTGGTGGTCATCGTTTGACAGGAACTGGCATTGTGCCAGATCATGTACTGCGTCTGTTGTGGCAAAAGTATGGGAAGGAACTGAAGGCATTTCTTGACATGTATGATTCCGCCGATCAGGACCTGTTCGATGGACTTGAACCTGAACTGAGCTCTGCTGCGGAGGACCTCCGGGATTGATATTGATCATATGTACGTGTAACGTTGAGTGTGATAATGCGATCTACAGTATACTATGATGGTCTTGTGTGTCCCTAAAGCGCTATCAAACTTGGTGATCGGATCGGATGTGATCTGCCCCAACGGACGTGAATTTTCTTGAACTAAGGATATTAAGAAATTCAGTAAAGCCACCAACTTCGTATGGCGTAAAAGGAGTTCACCGACATAATAACTAATGAGCTGGACGAAATTAGTAGCCGCAGCAAACTTCTTAATATTCTTAATTAACGCTGTTGTAGTATTGGTACCTATCGTAAAGTCAGCGTGACATCAGATGCGATATGACTACTGTCAGGTGCCGCGTTCAACGCTGTTTCGTTTTAAGAAAAACTCCACACCCAAAGCATTCAAGAAGGCGGCGCTGTCAAACGTGAGGTTTGATAACACTGTGTTTTCAACGTCCATCATAATATTCTACCGAATTTCATCACTGAGATTACTGAAATTTTCCACATCTACTGTACCATTCTATACTGTATCCACATATGTATATTGTATTCTGAAATATAAAAATTTTGTACGAAAAAATTGTAATAAATGTGGAAAAATGAAATTTAATGAATTCGATTTTATGTTATGGAGCAATCACATTCTTACTGCTGCTGTAAGTGCCGTTGTGCGCTGTGTTGTGTGCTGCCAAGATGAACATAAACATAAACAAACTTGTGTTTATTATGCACACCGCACAACACAGCAAATATTGAGATGCAGAACGAAATAGACGAGTTTTAGTTCGAAATTTGATGCTATGTATAATCAGATGAACATTAGCAGAGCTCTGAATGTAAATTAAAAAATTCCTTGGTTCTATCTGTGCGTGCCCTGACGGGACACAGCACAAAGCTATTTGGCCTTCTTTACCTTCTTGGGGGCAAATATTGGACGAAAGATGAAGAAATCAATTAATTCAGCAATCACCATGACGCTGGCTCCCATGAACAACCCGATTGTGCCACCAACGTCACCTGCACGGAAAAATTTCATCGGTTTTTGGAGCTAATTTCGACCTGATTTGCAAAACAACAATCTGTGCATAGGAAAAAGGTTTGTACATCGCAAACATTTTCTGTAACAAACGCACATGCAAAGCTCCATCCATCGTACGGAATCTGTTGCGTGTAAATCTCCTTGCTCAGGCTCTGATAGTACACGTTAAGCGCCACGATGTTTTTCCTGGAAATATAGTGTCTCGTGACATTCTCATGGCTGCACTGATCTGAATGAAAGCCACGCTTGTTCCCCATACTCATAGAAATCGTCATCCAGTTCCGCTTTTGCCAAGATCTGTGTTGCAAAGTCAAGCAAAGCGGTGTAGTCCACGCGAAAATGAAGCAGCTGATCTTGTATCATGCTGTTGTATTTTTTGGAAATTTCGTCGTTCGCCATGTCTACCGTGCAATTGACCATCTGCAGCAGAAAACACGAGAGATCATTGAGAAGAAACGACACTATGCTGTGCTTTGCAAGAGCGACCCAGAGGCCACGCCCTTTTGGTCAAATTCTAGGATTGTCACTGTGACACTTCAAAAATCCAAAAATTGTGCGCTTCGTGCGCCGGATACACACACCCATTTTCAATGAAATTTGGCGTTCGGCGCGCCACCCGCGCATAGTCAGATTTTGTATGGTAGGTATGGTACGTATTTGATGTAAAAAGCGCCCAAATCTGCACAAGCACCGGATAAAAAAATCATCTTTCGGATCTGGCCCCTTCCTGTTGGAGAAAAGCTGGCTCAGCCAGTTGGGTGCTTACATGGAGATATTGGTTCAGCGTTTCTTGGAACTCTACGTACTGATCAGCTGCGGTGTCGATTGGACAAAATAGAGCCGCCAGATCCTCTTTCGATGCCACGTACTGTTCACAGCATTCCATAGTTTCCTCTTCGGGGTTCTTCGGTTCGTCACCTGAAGTACCCCCATTCGGTATCGAAATCCACATTTTATCCTCGTTGTAATCACACTGTTCCACAGTTAAAAAATCTAATTTTTCCTAATTTTTTTTGTAGACGGCTGGTTTGCATAACTAGCGTTGCAATATTTTTAGGTGGCGCGTATGCCTGCCCTCCTGTGCGCAGATTAAAACTTGAATCCAAATGCGTTCATCTCAAGGGCTGTCTAGACCTAGGAAAGCATGGAAGTCGCATTTTTTCAAAAAATAAGTAGAAATGCTAACCGTGGGGTCCTCCTGGTCCGCCTTTTTTGCCTACATCGTCTGGTTGCATGCATTGTTCGACTGAAACCATCGTTGGAACGAATTAATCGTTATAACGGATGACCAATAAGTTCAATAATAAAAACCATATTTGTTGTAACGCGGATACGTTACATCATAACATGTAACCCATATCAAAGTCTCCGAAAATACCCACCGAGTGTATTATTGCACACTCCGTACAGCAGAATATTCGTACACTCGGTGTTATTGTAGTGCACAAGTGTGTCCGATTCCTCCTCCCCATCCGGACCATCTGGACCCGGCGGAGGACCGCCACCGCCGCCGCCCATGGGCCCGGCAGATTTAGCTGATAGATACGACATGTACAACATTCGGGTGTAAATGGAGCCCGGTGTTAGGAGCCGTTGAATGCTGGCCGTCACAGTTTCGCCATTCATATCCTCCAGGCCGTCGCAATCGGGCTGACTGACACAATCTAATAAAATCGTCCATTTGGTTCGAGAGAGATAGTTGACCGACTGGGAAAGGTCGTCCATGCCAGCGAGAGCCTGCAACATTGTGAGGTGCTATGACAGTTAACCGCACCCGCCCAGCAGGCATTCTTTTTTCATTGAAAATTCACTAAATTAAACTTGCAGCATTCGATCTCACAAAGAAAATTTGCAGTAAAATTTATTATCGCATCATATGTATTACATCATATCACAGTACAACGTGTCCCTAGAACTTTAGGCGCAAGTTGACAAAACTTTTAAGTGCAAAATGGCCAATTTACATGCATACTGACAAAATTCAGGTGCAACATGCGCATAAAGCTCCAGTTTCTACAGGTGCGAATAAAATTTTTCAAGCAGTCCACTTCAAATTGCATTGCTAAAAATGGTGAAAACAACCAAGACTGCCGGTGTACAACACAAAGCGTACGTACGGTGTAAACATTTCCGGCGAACACCGATCCTAGTTCGGTGTAGATGTAGGCAGCCAGTTGAACTACATCTAGCTTTTCGTTTTGGTATTCGTTAATTTTCTTCAACAGCTGCTCGTAGCTCTGCAGGCTGGCCGTACGGTACGAGTGCACCCCGTAGTCGAACAGATAGTAGACATTCTGAAAACAGAGACATGATTGAAAGGAATGTCGGACACGTTTATTCGCCCTTGTCTTTTGTTCGCGTTTTCTTATCATGCACTGTTGTTCATGCGCTTTGCAAAGATTTTATTGTTGTGGGTTTTGGACACGTCTTAACGAAGCCCAAGCCCAACACTGAAAGAAGGCCTAAGGGCTCCACCAGATAGACCCGAATCCCGAAACCCGAAACATAAATTTTTTCTATGTCCATGTTTCGGGTTTCGGGTTTTGAAAAAAAACCCGAAACCCGAAACACGAAGCATGATAATCGCAAATGTTTCGACTGACTGTATAAATTGTGCACGTCAGGTACAAGTGGCAAGGCCAAAACGTTTTCGATTATCATGCTTTGTGTTTCGGGTTTCGGGTTTTTTTTCAAAACCCGAAACATGGACATAGAAAAAATTTATGTTTCGGGTTTCGGGTCTATCTGGTGGAGCCCTAAGCCTGCTGCCACAGAACGAAGAATTGCGAATAATCGTCAAAGGCGAATAAACGTCCAAATTTTAGTTGAATGTTTGCTGTTCTATGAACAACTGTATACCTGCATCAGTTTCAAGAACCAAGAAATGTTCTTAGTTAATGTCGTCAGCATTTCCGTGTTTTGTTCGATCACGTCCATCATGCTGCCCGACTGTAGCAATTCGTACAATGATCTGAAGCATGAAGGGGGTGAACGAATCACGTGAAGATCCTTCAGCTCAACTCAATTCAATAAGTTTCCGTTACTGTTGGCGGAAAAAAATTTTTGTTTAATAAGTTCACTGTGTATAGCTCTTCACACTGATTTTTCAAAAGAATGGCTGATCAAAATATTTCGGCAGGAAATGCTGTCCGGTAGAAGGTTACTCGAAGCTCGATGGTCACTTATTTTACAAATTCCAGCAGGCAGATCGTGTAACCCAGACCTAATTCGGTTGGGATTGCACCAAATGCACCCAACAGAAAAAAGATAAACCCACCCTGGGGTCAACATGATCGTGTTGTTAACTGGCGAGACAACCAGGCCATCGGCGACCAGCGCAGCCAGCTTAAAGCCGTTGTTGATCGCGGTCGCGCCACCGCCGGACCGCCCGCCGTCAATCGTTGGCAGAGCAACGAGATTTTTGATGTCCGTCGGGTCTGATTGGGTTGTTTCCGTTGCGTGCGCATAACATTCGGACATCTGACCATTTAAAATGAAATTAAAATTGGCGGCGATTAATGAAAGCACGGTTGACACACACGATCAGAGCTACCGACGTTTATTAATCGATTGTAGCCGTCCCAATACTGGTCACCATCCGTCGGTGTGATCTTGTTGTCTGCGAACTCCTTCACCCTCTCCAGATACGATGCGATCACCTTTTGTAAACTCGTATGGTAGCTCGGTTTCACTCGATAAAGTGCCTGGGTGGCGCTTGCCGTAGTTATACATGGATCCAATTGACTTCGGCATGTCACAACATGCACGCGTGCGGTATACATTAGCAAATGTGTGGGATAGCATGTGGCGGTGCACGATGTTAAATGATAAAGGGAACGTATACGTACATTCCAAAATCGCTTGTGCACAAAAAATAACGTCGTATGTCTAGGAATATCGAACTCAGTCAAATTTGTATGCGAGAGACAACTGTACGGGTGGAATTTTCGAAACGGTGTAAAGGTCAGTTGGGCGTAAAGGTCGGTGTAAAGTTCGGTCGAAAGCTCGGTCGGCGGAGCTCGGTGTAAACGTGAAACATTGCCTGTTATTAGCGTGGAATGTTTCAAGTTTACACCGAGGTCCATCACACTGAGCTGTCGATCGAGCTTTCCACCGACCTTTACACCCAACTGACCTTTACACCGTTTCGAAAATATCACCCTACGTTAGCCTGGTGGTCATGGCAGTGCCCAGGAAAGACAAAGAGCCTTCGTTCCATTCCGAGGCGTCGAAATTCACTTTTTGTGCACAACCGATTTCGGAGGTATTTCATTTCGGACTGTGCGTTAGCTCCACCGTTATCATACTACATATGTACTCATCAGTTATGTACATGTATTACGTATGTATATCAGAACGTTTTTACTCGCAACATGTTAAACTAAAAGGTCGCGGCCGAAATACCAACCACAACAACAACATAAAACGCATAATACCTCCAGGGAAGCACGATATTGATGAGAGATCTCGTCGATGTTTCTTCTGATGACCGGATGGGAGGAGATTTGATCGAGCGGCAACAATGAGCCCGACAACCACGTCCCGATCTCAACTTCCGATACGTTGCTCCTGTCGAATTAATTAGCATGCGGTCAGTGTGACACTATTGCATAAAAAGCGATCTACGTATATATCAAACTTGATGATCGGATCGGACCGAACCTAAACCTAACTTGATCACATGACAATTGTGAACTAGCAAGGTTATTAAGAAATTCAGTGATCCCTGCTCCTTTAGCCCAACGCAAAGTTGTTCCCAAACCCAAAATGACCAACTTTAACGCTGGTTGAGGTTAGAGGCTCCAAATGCAAACATCATAAGCAACCAAGGCAAGTCCGATCACAAAGTTTGACATCATCATCCAAAATGAGAAGCATAGGGAAAACGCGAATTCGATACAGTTCAACGAGCTCCGGTTACTTGCACGAATCAGCTCCCTCCGTTCGTTTGCTGATGTTCTTGACGCACGCGAAATGCTGCGCGTTGCTGCACAGGTCGGTGTCAACTGCGAACAGCGTCATCATATGTATAGTCTGACCACGAGCTCATGAGACGCCTTTCACGGTTCCACGTGTTTCGAAACATTTCGAAAGCAAAAAAGAGAAATCCACCATGCATGCAACACGCCCAATTTCTCTTTCTATTGTTTTCGAAAAGCTTCGAAACACGTACCTAGAACCATACATGCGTCTCATGAGCTGATGGTTGGACTATATATGTCAGTCAAAGATGTCAGCGAGTGGACTCACCGTACTTATTTTCAGACTTTGCCTCAGGATTAAAAAAACGGACCACTGAGTCCACTGACTGACATCACAATGCCAGATGCCGTTGCCGTTGGTCTAAGACACGGGACACTTTCGACCTTTGCCCACCTGGAGCGTGAAATGCGTTGCAGCCGCAGAGCTCGTAGATTTTCCTGTACCGAAAGTCGTTCACACATCGATCGGAGCTGTACACGTCGTCTGTCATGTAAAAGATACGGCGTTTAAATTGTAAGATTTTACACAATTTCGAGGGTGTGAGTCAATGTAAATGTAAATGTCAATGTCAATATAAAAACATGAATGTGATAACAAACCGGTGGCGCTGTAGTATATCATTGTGTCCAAACGGCTGATTGAGGTTCCATAGTCATCTTCGTGCAGGCGTTTGTGCTGGAGGAAGCACAAATGCGGGGATATATTCGAACAAATTCGTTCACTAACAGGAAGCTCAGGTTAAATCCGGAAACCGGAAGCCGGAAACTTTTCCGGATTCCTGAAATGCAAATTATAGTTCCGTGTTCCGGATTGCGGATCTAACTTGAGTCTGCGCTCTAAGGTTGCGGCTCACCTCCATGTGATTGATTCCGATTTGACTTTTGTATCCGGGCGGAATCTCAATCGCCCGAGCAGTAACCATGGGCAGTTCCAGTTGATTGTACACAACGACCTGAAACAGTTCCTTGAAGAACTTACCAAACAGTGTTTGATATTCAATGGATTTGGAAACAATATGCTTGCATGAGTACATAATCAGTGTGGGTTTGTCACTATATTGGTCGCACAATGACTTTATAAGAATTGGTCAAATTTTTTTCCTGAATCGCAAAGAGGGAAAGTGACAGGGCAATGACGTTGCGTTGCGCGATCGCACACAAAACACGTTGTAAAGAGAATGTTTCAGACCTGCGGCAACGTGGTTGATCTGCTGGATTATTTTCAGGTGAAAATGTTTTGTGAGAATCACAAATAGCACAGTGGTTAAGAGTGACTGAACGTGAAAATCAGGATTGATTTGATGAATTCTTATGGTCATTGTGCGACCAATACCTGCATGCAGGAACCTTACTTTCAGGCCTAGCGTTTTCGAAGGTCCAGGTGACAGCTCAAATGCCTCAATGTTCAGTAGCAGCTCGAGGCCGGAGTCCATACATACCTATAAACGTATAGGTTATAAGTTCTCACATAATGTACTGAGTGCAGTAATGTTGGCCTGTTTCGCCCTGCATTCGCGGCCAAATTGGGCCGCCGGAGCTCGTCAGCGCGAACACCTCTGGCAAATTTGCAAAGCCCCGCCAGCAGTGCTTATTGCTTGTCTATAACATCACTGCGCGCAGCGCAGACTCATAAACAGAGTTTTCGAAGCATTTGTGTGCATGGCGACGGCGAGGGCAGGGTCATGTGCAGTAATGTTAGTGTGCTTCGCCCTGCGGTAAATTATGGATTTTTTCAATTAATTCATTTAGGATCAAACATTAACATGACAACGTTACGACGCGACAGCAAAGGTGTGTAAGACGCCTTTTAAAAAAACGACAACTGAAGGTAAGGAGGAATTAAAAAATTACAAAAGCACGGAAACCGAAGTCAGACACAGCAAAAATATAGAACGAAAACATTTAAACATCCAGATGTTTATCCAGATGGACATGTTGGTTGTGAGCCAGATTTGGATGTGGATTTTCAATCACCCGCTAAATCATTTTCTACAGATTGTTGGATTTAAAAAATGAGCAAACGCCTGTCACCTACATACCTCCACTAGTCACCATCACCGGATCATCGCGATCGTCGTTCAACGTGTAGCACACGCCAAAGTCGGTGTACAACCGACCGCTGCCCACCGCGTGACAACTGCTGCCGTTCGGCAACGTACATCTGGAAGGGGGGAGTGGGTTGACTCTTGCGCGCGACATATATGCTTTCTTTGGTTGTGCTACTATGACCGACCGGATTATACCAAACGGTTCGATAACATCATGGCAGGTTCGACAACTGAACGCGTGTCTGGTTGAGCGACGCGTTGCCACATGCACACAAGATCATATACATTGTAATTTCCAATGGCGTTTGCCGTCCGCCATCTTCAAGGGTGGCCGGGCAATTGATCAAAGCACATTTGAGCAAGACCACTTTGAGCAAGAAAAAGGGCAGAGCCAAAAGAGCGGAGCTATTATTTTGTCCCAATGGCTTAGGCTGATATAGGTATCAGGCTTAGGCTTAGGCCTACACTTAGGCTCTTGGCCTACACTTAGGCTCAGTTTTGTGTTTGGGCTTAGGCTTAGGCTTAGGCCTATTTGTTTTTAGGTTCTGCTCTTTTGGTTTCTGCTCTTTCTCACTTGTCCAAATGGTCTTGCCCAAATGTGCTTTGCTCAATTGCCCGTCAGCCTCTTCAAGAGCGGACCCATGGGATCCATTCCCATACACTCAAGTTGTATTGGGCCGATGGGCGTTAAACCCAACTGAATGCAAACATTATGACCATTGCAACATCATCAGTGTGTGCTTCTCAGCAGATTGAGTACACAACAGCGAAAGGATGGGGAAGACCACCACTCAAATGTGCACCGTCAGAGAAAGTGCGTAAAGATGCAAACCAAAGCGGCACCTACTCCAAGAACAGCGTTTCGGGTCCGGTGCTGAGGACTTGATGGAACTGACGCGAATCGGCGTACGTTTTATCGATGTCTGCCCAGGTCTTTCCTGACTCAGCCGCTGGTGACTTGTCACCAGCGGGCGTGTACGCCGCCTCGATCAGGTGGTACGCGTCCAATTCGTGAAGTTTAGTTAGCCTGCGCAATTGAAAAGAATTGCGTTAGTACTGTACAAAGTGCTATAGATAGTAAATTGAACAGTTCAGTTTTCATTTCAGTTTCCACCCACGCGTCATATGGCGCGACCGACAGCAAAAGCACGTTGGCATTGATACAAGACGGAAATATATGCCCTAAGGGCATGAAAAGTAGGGGTGACCCCTACAGATTGTAGGGGTGACTCCTACGATATGCACTTTCATCAGGTTGCTTGCCTTTGGCCAGAAATAGAACCTGCGACTATTGGAGAGTTAACAATAAAGCATTAAATTATGCACACCTGTACGCGTTATTGTTGCATATGGCGATGGCAGGAAAGGGCATCGCCTTCGGATAGGTCACGTCGATCAACGTTGTAATCGTACTGGCCTGATAGGCCTGCCATTTCTCGAAAATTTGCTTCGCCGTCAGGAATGAAGCGAGAACAATCAGCACGAGCCATATCAGTCTGAAAGGACAGATATTTTAGCAACACTAACGTGTCAAGCGGTCATTTTATTTTATTTTGTCAATAATTAAAAGTTATTCGAAAGAAATTCAGCGTCGTCGCGCACACGACCGACTTTCTCAGCCAACTCGAATGCCCGGTCAGATATTTGAATCCGTGCAGATTGGTTTCCTGACAGAATTCAGCCGGATTCGGCATTCTCTTGGTCTGCCATCGTTCAACCGTCCTCCGCATCATCTCACGTTGTCGGACAGTTAGTTGTGGATATGGTCCTGCTGCATCTGGGGATACTTTGGTCATGGTTGGACCACCAGGGGTGGAATTCGACTTTGCCATGCTTCGTTGATTAGCCGTCGGTGGCATTGCTGGCATGAAAGGTGGCACTGGTGCTTGACGTGGGTGCATCGCTTGCGGTGGTAGGACGTCATCAGTGGTGGTTGTATCAGCTGTAAATTGTCAAAGAGCGGCAAATGAAACACCTGTCAATGAGGAAGTCGAGCCTGCATGCGACAAACAAGCGAGCATGACAGTCTTGACAATCTGATGGCTGGACTATATGTGTACAGTCACTTGCTCTTAGTGCATTCGATTTGTTGGCAACAAAAGGCATAACTAACCTGTTGAAGAAGCAGACTGCAATCTGGCACCATCGCCGCTCAGCATCTGACTAAAATCAGGAATATTCATCTTGGCACAGCGCTGAAGTTCCAAGGCCGACCTCTGAGCTTACTGAACTTGCGAAAAAAGCATCCGCCGAGCAAAAAGCCCTGGACTGTACTTGCTCGTAAACCAATGCATGGTACTGATGGTAGGTATACTGTACCCCCGTGCATGCATACGTGTGTACATACCTCACTTAAAACTTGGCAATGAAAAAAGTTGTTAGTCGATTAAGGTTGATGCATAATTTATCTTTTTTTGTCTGTTCCCGGACGACGGATGACATGCAAAGTCATCCGTTGGCATCAGGAACCAAGGCCTTCGAGTGAAGGTGCCCCAAATTAAATGCCGGTTTGTCTTCATAGCAACGCAGTTTGTACACAAGATCGACACTGGTTAGTGACGCCTTTTCGTTAATTGTTCTATCGGAAACACTGTATTTGGGGGTAGATTGTTTTGGGTCGTCAAGTGCGCAAATGCAACGCTCATTTAGCTGGAATACCTACAGTGTGGCGCAACATTTGCTGACATCAATAAATAATTATCAAAATTGGTCTTGCGTCAGCGAAACACTTGGGGCATAATAATACCGTGAAATGAGGATCGGGACTTGATAATGGAATCTATAGGATTCGAAACGGTCTGGGATCGGGTAAAGGGGTACCACGGTCAAATGTTTCGTGATTACTATTGTATGTTAAAGTTTTTGCGATCATTTCCGACTTTTTGAAACACATAAAAGCTCGTGCAATAAAACCTATATTTTATTAAAATTCTCGGCGCATTTTATTTCGCTCTTGGTTGATTTTACATAATAGTGTCACAATAATCATCGACACCCTCCTTCAAGTGACGTCCTTTAACAACGTTGCTCTGGTTGGTGTTTGCGAAAAACAACAATCAGAAAAAGCCCAGCCAACAAAGTTGTCGGTCAGATTTTTATTTTGATTCACGTTGTATGGCTGAAAACAATTCTTTCTTTTTTATACTGCCATGCCGATTCCGTTGGCGATGGTAGCGATGTGTGTGTGCGTGCTATTGCTCCATTTGCTCATGTTCCTCGCTGTGATCTTGAACGCAATTGATGTTGCGGCAAACATGGAAGAGAACAAGGTATAAATGTATTAAAATTGACATATTTGATTTGAACTCTGATACTGAAGCCTGACTTCACATCTCACAATTTTTCTTCTTGCAGGAGAAAGACGACAAGCAACCAGAACAGGTTACAACAGTGAGATCGATTCCGACGGTAACATTTGACATGTGACATAACAATTTCAGCCTATTGCCATCGACTCCTCGCCGGATGACCAATGATATTCAACTGTCTTATTCATAGATGGAAACGTGAACAATAAAGCTACAGTCGTCAACACAAGCGGGCCTGAATGAGCTCGAGAAACTGTACAATGGGAGTTGAAGATCTGAGTTGACGACAGTGCGCTGGGCCTAGGCAGCCGTTTTTAAAATTTAATGTCAGGAATTTTTCGATTATGCCATGAGCTTCCAAAACTGTTCTCTTGATATGCATGTTCATTTCGTCGATTGAGTGGTCTTTCTCGTTGAATTGGATTTTAGTGTCTTTCCGTTACTTCAGTAACCGGATTTTTGGGCCCATTTTGCACGCTTGACCTTTGAATCTGTTCTGCACACACGTTTGACTTGTGGAATAAAGCACCAAAACGAACGAGGACAGTTTTATTTCCCGGTGTCAGATATCTGACAAATTATTAATTTCATAAGGAAATTAATATTAGTTTTATAAGGAAATTATTAGTTTTATAAGGGTTTGTGCGTAAAAAAGTACAGAGCTCAGATGATCTGCGCCGGCGCGTATGAAGTCCCCTGCAGTCAGTTTGGTACTACCGCGGTTGGGCTATACTTGCTGTTGCCAAAGACCTTTTTCAGGCACAGTTTAGGCTGGAGGCTAAGGGGGGCCTTGAGGCTTACAACTTGGGGCTCAGAGGCTGTTGGTTTGGCTTGGTCTTCGGCATTATGTACTTTCTGCATATGCCTAAAGGAAATGACGACCTTTAGAAAACATGGGTAACGCAAGCGCAGCAGTTCCGCCAATTTTACATCAATAAGAAACCCGTACATATGCTCGCTTACACAGCTCTACAAATAACACCTATGTCTACTGTACAGCTGTGCTTCTGCGCACGGCACGACTACATTAGGCAATCTCACAGTTATTTGGTTACAGGTGCGGTCTGACTTCTTGGGCCCGATAAACTGGGGCGCGAGTGGGGAAGTTCAAGTGGGGACCGGGCCAAACTTGTTCATGCCTAGCTCTATCAGCTCCAACCCCAAAACCAAAGTTTTACACCCAGTTCGAGAGGGCCACGCTTGATTGATCCACAATTGATCGGGCCCCAGTTGACCGGGCCGGACTAGATCGGGCCCCATCTTTAGCGGATTGTCACACATTTCCATCGTCGGCATTCTCCTCCTCCTCCTCCGCTCTCCACACGTCCGCCTGTCCCGGTGCCTGGCTCTGAGCGCCCGCTGGCGGTTCGCTTGGTTCCCGCGCACTCGGTGGTTTATCCTGCATGGATATATTGTAATTTTATATTTATGTTTTTCGTCGGTTGTTGTCTTGTTCTTTTCTGGCATACTTTTGTACACGTTTTAATTGCACACGACCCAAGAACGATACGAACGTTCCGGTGCATACCTCCACACACAGTGAACCTCTTTGAATCCGTCTGCGGTGACACATGAGGAGTTCCCAAATTGATGTTACTGTGATGCTCCCGAGAGGTGCTCTACATTGTGAATATTCTTGGTTGTGATCAACGTAGTCGAGTCCATTGTTCACTGTGTAGAGGTTCGCGCCACTGATGCACTACTGCTGCACACCTTATGGCTCAGGCGCAGTGGTAGGGCTAAGGCTTAGACCTACAGAAGCCTAAATCCAATCTGAAAGAAATGAACACGAGAAAATTGTCTTTGAAATTGACTGTGCCCAAACGCGACAGTACCGATACCGAAGCACGCACAGACAGTGGACAAAGTTTTCTTTAAACAGCGACCACACGACCTTCACCTGCATTTCTGCCTCCCACATTTTCGCGTGTGCGTCCGCCTGCATTTTCTCAAGTTTTTCCAGTGTCACCGATTTTAGCGGCATCAGTTTTGGTTTGCACAACACGGGAGCCAGCGTTTGTTCGTGAAACAGAAGACCACTTTTCGGTAGGACGTGTCTCGTATTACTGGACATTGTGTAAATTTTTTCGTTTACATTTCTCCTTTCGTGGTCATATCCAAGTCACATGTGTAGATTACAGTTTTATTTTTCAATCCAAATATCAGAATGTTGTTGTTGTTCACGAATGGAATCACGTGACAATAACTGAAAGCAATAAATGGCAGAATTTTCGGAATAAGACAAGGGCTGGACAGGGCTCTTGTAGTACAAACTGTGAAAAAATGCGGCAATGCAGAATGTCCGTTGCTAGGCAACATGGCATGTTGTGAGTGAAAAGGTCCTTGCTTGGCACCAGGGCTGCTGCCGTTACATATCAGGGTAAGCATCAAGACAAATAAATCAGGCAAATTAAAGATCATAGTGGTGCGCTTGCATGAATTTTGCTGCTGCTAATTAAAAGATAATTTATTTTGAAAAATAATCAAAATCCTTTTCATGTTGAACAGTTTCGTTCATGGTTTCTTGTTTCAGCTCCACATGGGATCGCTTTGGCACTGAAAAAAGGCAGTGCACATCATGACGAAATTAACCTGACACTTCTAAAACCAGCCGTGTACATTTCGCATGATCTCAGTTTGTCACGTAAAAACACAAAACAGCAATTCAAAAGCACAAGCACAAAAGCAATTCAAAAGCTATAACCCTAACTATACTACGTTCTCTGAGGGGAACAGAGAACAAATTCCCGCGCGCTGATTGGCTGCTGGACGCGCAACAGCCAATCAGTGTGCGAGAATCTGTTCTCTGTTCTCTCAGAGAACGAAGTAAAGTTAGGCCTTAACAGCCAAAAGAACAGTACACACCTCTCCATTGTATCCTCCCCATCCATTATCAATGGGTATGCCCTGTTCTTGTGGTGGTATCGGCTCCATCGGTGGTCGTGCGTCAGGTATTGGCTCCTGATAAATAAGTCGGTGATAAATTCGGAATATTAGTGCTGTGCGTGGTAGATATTGGTCGGTGCCATCGGCGTACACTGAGCACTTGATGAACTGACACTTTTTATGCGCTTGCACTTGCACAGACGAACAAAGATAAAGGCATGGCAAGTGAAACCCATTGCTGGACAATTCGGATTATTATTGCAAGTACCGAACTTTTCCGATTACAGCCCCCCGGAAATGTTCCAAATAGAGCCCCGGGGCTCTATTTTGATATTTTTTTCGTTCGGGTGCCCAGTTTATGGTCTAAACTTACCGATAAAAAACGAACAAAGCCAGCTGTTTTACTTAATAATTCGTACTTTTTGGTCAAAGTTTTTTCCCACCTGCTACCGAATAGAGCCCCAGGGGCTATAACCGGAAAGCTCCGGTTTTGGTCGCACAATGACTATATGAGAATCCATCCCCCTAATTTTCCTGCATTGAAAAGGCGGATATTTGGCATTTTTTCAAATTGCACCAGGTTTTGACAAGAACTTTGCATGCTTATCAGTGAGAAGAATGAGAAACACACGTGTGCAGAAGTTTCACCCTGAATTCTACGCAACCGAAATGGTTCGGGCTCGGGTTACTTACTGTAGCCACGTATTACACGCTTTGTGTGTGAAATCGATTACAGCACACACACGTTGATCACTCCCGATAAATAAAGCGAGAAAAGAAACAGAAAATAACTCCTTGTCAAAACCTGATTTAATTTGAAAAAATCGCCAGAAACCCTCCTTGCCGATGTAGGAAAAATATAGGGATGGATTCTCATATAGTCATTGTGCGACCAATATCTATGACCGTGTCTGGCAGGCAGCTGCACTGATTTTGAAAAATTTCTGAAATTATTCGCAAACACCTTATGCCCCAGTTAGACAGACGCGAGAGATTTCTAAAATGTAACGTTTCCATATCACAATCACAAAGTCTTCGAAACAACCGAACCTGCTCCACCCATTTCGGCTTGTTCTCTTGCATGAACTTCTTGATTTGCTGCAATTCCTCGCTTCGATTGGCCGGCATCCACTCTGTGGCCGGCTTTCCCGTACTCCTCCGCACGTGACTCGTTGAATTGGAAGAGATCGCGCGCCCTTTTTCGTTAAGAGATTCTGTGTGACTCTGTGTTTTTGTGTGTGAAACCCAGTGTTGTGAGACTGCCGCTAACCTTGTTGTGATAAACGTCGAGAAAGGAAAACCCGCGGGATCCTATTCGTGAAGAGGCTTGCGTGAAACGCAACCCCGGAGTGGCCAGTGGCACTCGGCGGGGCCTTTCGTGAGGTTTAGTGGTTTGTCATTCTTTGTGTGCTTAACCCCGTGTTTCCAGCCTAGGCCCGCCCGTTCGTGCCGTGGCCGGGTCTCCAAGTGTGCAAAGGAGGCCGTATCGTAAGGTGCCGGGCAGTGCCACGCCTTACGGTTACACGTGGTGAGCCGAACGAACGAACTCGAGTGGAGCGAAAGGAAAGAGGGGTAAAGTTTGAGAGGTTTGGGGGGAATTTAAAATTGTTTCCCTCCTAATTTAGGGGTTTTTGTGCAAGAAAACCCGTTAAATTCATTTTGCGAGATCTCGCCCCGGCCGCCCCATCACCGCGCCCGCACCCCCCAAGTCGTTTGCTGCGCGGGCCCGACCCAAAAGGGCCCCGATCCGTTGACAACCGACTGCGAAGACAATACAAACCGAGAAGTGGGACCGAGGACAGTCTGGGCCGCTCGTGATAGCTGCTAAAGAAGGAGAGAACGACCCCCAGACGCAATATCGGAAACTTCTGGGCGGTGGTCTAGGGGGCAGGTAAGTGATTAGTAGAATAGTGAGCTTTTTGCCAGATTTTTTTCGGTTTTTTGAATTTTCGAATTGGGATATTCGACGTCACCGGCTGCTTTGTGAATCCCCAGCAGTCCGGACATCCCAACAAACCCAGGATCGATAGGGTTTGTTGCCAACGCGTCGTTTCGAGACGAGAACCCCCCAGCGAGAGACGGACGACAAGACGAAACGGGCCGAGCCGAACCAAGCCCAGCCGAAACAAAAGTGCCAAAAAGGACCGGAAACCGAGCGCAGCCGTTGAAAAAGTGATAAAAATCACTTTTTCTGGAATCTAAAAGAACCGTGCAACAGATATCTCACGAAAGTGAGATATAAAATTTGAAAAAGAAGCAAAAAGCTTCAAATTTTGGGGCATTTTTCGGGGATTTTGCATTTTAGGTGCAAAATCATAAATTTTCATTCGCAGCCCCAGTGTCATCGTCAAAAGTGTACGAATTAGTACTGAGAATCTTCGCCGCGTCGTTGAATCCCTCTACGAAGCAGCAACAGAACAAAAGGAGCGAGGAACAAGCCGAAAACATCAACAAAAACGACGCGCGCAGCATCAAAACCGGCGGCAGGCGCGTGACCGACATTCGAAAAAGCTCCATCGTGCACCCTAGCGTGTGGTTGTTCAAAAAGTGACAGCCACACGCTCGAGACAACAGAACTCTCGCCAATTTTTCCATTTTTGACAAAAAACTTGGAAAAATCGACGGAAAACCGGCTGAATTTCACTTCGTCACGATCAGAGACAAACGAAAAATAAAGAGCGATATTTGACGACAGTCCCCACGAAATAACTTCGTGGAATTTCGACGCAGAGGACTCATCGACCTATCATTGGACAGCTCGTGACGAGTCAACCCCGGATATATTGAAAGTGACCCGATCGGACGAGCATCCGCCGAGAAACACCCTAAAACAAGGTGTACATGTACACCTTGTACGCGCACTAACGGCTGTTTTTCGACATTTACAAGGCTGCACTTCGACAGGAAAGCGTGTTCCGGCTGAAATAACGTCAGACCTGGTACCCAACAACTAGTTGACATCTTTTCGTCGCCGAATCGCTGCGGAATTAGTGATTTATCCGTTGATAAATCACCGATTTTTGAGGCTCCAACCCATCTGACCAGGCCGATCCGCATTCTCATTGGTTGTTGGTACGCACAGCAGCCAATCAGCGTGCAGCACAGGCCGAATTTGCGAATCTTCCAGTGGAAGTCGAGCTAACGACAACGACGAACAAGCGCCGGCCTGGTTGACGGAAAGACAAGTGGAAACATTTCGGCATTTTTGTGGTCTGTTGGCGAAAACAGGCCCACAAATCATCTGCGTTCAGCTATTACGGCAGTGTCTTAGTGCGCGCGAGCACTAATTTGTGGTGAATAACCTAGCATCGACGCGATTCGGGCTCGGAAATCGAAAAACTTCGACCAGAATAGGCCGCCGCTAGGACGCGTAATTTCTTGTGCTCGGTTGCCTGATCGTGCAAGGCAATCAATCACGTTTGCAGGTTGAATCTTCGTCGAATCTTCGAAACCCCCAAGCGAACGACGAGCGTATACGAAACGAGCGCCGGCCGAGTACACGAAAAGCCAAGACTGAACTCTCGTCGAAAGTACCCAACATCTATACGTGAACCCCACATCGTTGTGCCGTTGTTGTGTGGTGATTTATATTCGTTTACAAATTACCTACGTGCGCTTCGACTGAAGTGAACCGATCCGATCTGTACTTTGACTGACTGATTGTGCGCAAATTAGTCAATCTTCGTGCTTGGCAGACCTGTACCTACGTCATACAAGCTCAACGCTTCACGCAGTATCGTTGTTCAGCTCGTCAAAGGTCAGTTACCGTACTAATTGACCAGCACCTGCATCGAAGCCCGACTGCGAGGAGTACCATCAGCTCCCACAACCTTCTGATACGGCGTCTCTACGCTTTTGGAGTCACAAGCCGACGTGGATACTATCTGTGATCGAGTCGACAAGCTTCAGACGGGCAAAACAGCAGTCGGTCACGTGTGAATTTAGCGATTTCGGTATTTTTCGACCAGCGCCGTCCGTCACTGCAATTTTTTGTGTTGGAAGCGAGTTGAAGTCGTCCGTCACGCCGTGCTTAGCTTTGTGCTGCGCTAAGACAACGAATTTGAACCCGTTCGGCGTGGAATTCTGCATTTCTCAACGAAAAAGTCGTGAATTTACGCCGATTATCAGAACTTAATAATTTGTGCCGCGCCGCTGAAAGTTAATCAGAGCAGCTCAACCCAACTAAAACATCAACAATAACGCAGTCTACGTTGCCGCTGAGCTATCGTGCGCAAAACATCAACATTTCAACATCGCTCGTCATTTTGGAGAAACATTAAAAAATCGGAAGCCGCAGGAAAAAGTATCAGCAGTATCAGCTGATACTTGAACAACTCGTCGTGCATTTTTGTAGTATTGTGTGAACAAAGACAGGAACTGAATTAACGACCGTGTGACATCATCAACTCGTGCTCTACAAAAGTGACGTCATCTCGAACCCGCAAGCTGATGTTTCATGACCGAATGTGTCATTTAATGGGCTAAAGTGCAATTTTGGCCACAGAACTGAACTTCTATCGGCGTGGAACTACCGGAAACGTGCTTGATTTGGCTTTTAGTGCAGACTAGAAGCTAAATTACTTGCAAGATACCGTCGCCAGTAACCGTGCAGGAATCCAACAGCGATTTTGATCATCGAACTTCGGGAATGGCGCAGTCTCGGTACTCGGAGTCTCGAATTGGTGTCGATACGATATTGGACCGAATGGACGATCTATTCATTGAGCACGAACAACTCCAGACAAACGATAGAATGACAACACCACAGCGTGCGCTATATGAGCATGAACGCTTGCCGTTCGTTGAACAATGTAATGTTTCACGGTCTCGTGGTGGGAATACCTCGACAGCAGGTCTGGAAGTGCAACAGTCAGCGCCAGGAGCACCGCGAAAGAAGGGACAGCAGTTTTTGGCCGACAAAGGTGACTTCTGGCCGCCATCCAGTTGGGGCAGCGAATTACCACATACGGCCCCCAGTGCCCCGGTGAGCAGTCAGGAATTGCAGGAACAGCAGTGTGAAGCGTATAGTCGGCTTGAACGGAAGACGAACAAGGCCGTACAGCGAATATTGAACAAATTGAACTCGGACTCACAAAATCGCAAGCGTGAAACATCATCGAATGAGCACTTGCTGCGTGCACCAGGTGTGAACGGTCCGTCATCGGTATCCATGGCACATGGTCAGCAGCCAGCGACCACGCAACTGTCCACCGGTATTTTGAAACATCGGCAAGCCAACAGCGAGGCGTATCATTCACATTTCAATGCACTACTGGAGCAGCGATCAAAACAACACGTCACCGTACCAGGACTTGTGGTGAACAGCACCGCACCAGGTCGCGACCAGGAAGCAGCTAGTGGTACATCGCAACGCAACAGTGGTTCTAGGGCAGTCAGCATGCCGATACCGCGTCAGTACGTCCCGCCTGGCCGTTTTCACAAAGAAACTGGGTATCCAAGCATCAAAATGGTTCGACTGGGTTCAAAACGGTTTCGCGTGAATGTGCATGAATGGTCCGAAGTTGACGAAGACGCTGTGCTCAAGTTACAATGGTTCCTGCAATGTCGCTACGTTCACGGTGATTTCAGCGATCGAACGAACTTGGCAATGAAAGAGAAGGACTTGGTCGAGTTCTTCACTGGATTTTGCACCAAATACGATGAATGTGCGCAAACCAACGACGATCCGAGCAACTGGCGTTCGAAAAGCAGCATGCGTCGTCCGAACGGTAAAAAGGAACGTCATCGAAGTTCAAAGCGGAGTCCATCAAGTTCGTCGTACAGTACAGCACCGAGTGATTGTGAATCAACTTCTGCGCGTAATTATCGTCCGAATAAATCCGAACGTTCGAGTACGTCGACCAGCGCCTCAAGGAACCACAGCGACAGTGCAGACACGACCGATACGTCATCGACAGAAGTTGATTCGACAACGACGTTGAAACGGCCGCCTAAAACACCAAGGCAGTTCAAAAAGAAGACATCGCGTCATTCACCATCCCGTTATCGCGCGCATGAACGTGATCACCGGCATCGCAGTCGACATGGCCGCAGTGTGCATCGCGAGCATGATCGTGATCGAACTAAGTCGCCGTACGATTTCAGGCAACATCGAAGTAGTCGACGATCACCAAAACAGCGAAGTCATCGACGAAGTACATCGCGAAGCTCGCATCGTAGCTGTCAGCGTGCACCGCTTCCTAAGGTCTACCGCACTGAGCAGACAGAACTCTATCTACAACCATCGCAGCAACAGTGCCAACGATTTCCGAATGAACAGTACCATGCAGCTCAAGCGCAACCGACCGATCAGCGCAACATGCAGACTGACGCCAACATCCCACGACAACATGCGCCAGCGCAACAGCAGCAGGTGCCGATGGCTTATGCACCCGCCGTTGGTCAAGTGCAACACCAACAACTGTCGCAAAATATGATGCATTCGACAGCGAACAGCAGACGCTCAGGACTCGACGATTCAGAACTGTTCAGCCCTGGTTTGGCTCAAGGTGGACATCAACAGTTCTACGCAGAAATTGGCGTACCTGTGCAAATCAGCTGGAAGATATCGCCGGAACGTCGGAGGGAATTGCAAAAAGACGTCCTCAGCTACATCAAAGGAGGCACAGTGCAGGCATACAACGGCGTGGGAGGCAGTCAGCATTACTCAACATTCAAGCGTGACGTGATCGAATTGTGCAACAACATCGGTGTGGTAACCAGCGAAGAAGGCGCATTCGTATTCTCGTTGATGATGGGACCGAACGTCAGGAATTATTGGGAAAGTCAGGGTCCAAAGCGCTTCAACTTCAACGAAATCGTGACGTCATTGGGCAAAGTATTCGGCGAATATAGCAGCATGTACAATGCAGAACTGCGATTGAAGGCACATGAATGGCGAGCCAGCAAGGACACGATTGAATCGTATCTGCAGCGATCCAACGAACTGACGTCAGAGCTGTATCCCAACTGCAGCTACAACCAGTTTCAAGAACGTGTCGCTCAAACGTTTGTGCGTGGTCTACCCGAAATGTTCA
Source organism: Rhynchonema sp. JSB1_4 (assembly GCA_030248065.1). NCBI lineage: Eukaryota > Metazoa > Nematoda > Chromadorea > Monhysterida > Xyalidae > Rhynchonema > Rhynchonema sp. JSB1_4. Next base: position 3,796 of record JASAMV010008032.1, on the reverse strand, counting down.
TCGCCCATCTCACCGACCACAGTGTGAACATGAACAATGTGAACGAAATGGTGATCAAACTTCGCTCATACATGTGGGCTCGTGCAACTCGCGGTGAAGGTCTCGGTTGGCATGATCTGAACCCAAGGGCTTCGCGTCAGGTATCCGCTCGTCGCAGCTATGACCAGTACAACAGTGCCGCCGCTCAGAATGACGAGAACAATTTTAATGATTACAACTACGAGCAACATCAATCGCCCGAATATGAAGAGAACCAGAACAATGCTCAGACATACGGCAGTGATCAGCACAGCTCGTATCAGTGCTACAATTGTGGCGAAATTGGTCACATTGCGCGTAATTGCACACATCTACAGGATGAACAGCATCAACAGGACAAGGGCAGTGCATACGTCGGAGCATTGTGCGTGTATGAAGATCGCGATTGCGAAAGTGACAACGATTGTGCGGATGATTCGACTGAACAGCCGTATTGCTGCATCACGCGTAACTCGAGTGCCCAGTGCGAGCTGGAGGGCACTTCGAGGCAGCACTAACGTCGAATCCCGACAACAAACATGTACATAGTGTATATACTCGTTTTAACCATCGTTCATTGGTATTCGTCGTTATTCAACGGTTTATCATCGTTACAAGTTTAGTTGTGTTCTACTGGTTACAAATGGAACTAACGTCGTATCGCCTGTCGATGAAGGGACAAACACCGTATGTCACAATCGAACAACCGCTACCTCAGGATTTTGAATGAACAGCGAGGACTGAAAGTGCGTATCAAGGTTTGGCCAACGAATAAAGGACCTGAACTGGAGTTTTGCATTGTTATTCAACATCGTCGCGGACGTCGAGTGAGCTTCCATTGATGCAGTCTGAATGTTCATCTGTCAATGTTGTGGCCTGCAGAAGTTGAAGTTGTCAGTACAGCTACAGCGCAGTGATGAGCGGTATGGAGTACCGTTTTACTCCATGCGATGCACCGTTCTTGCATCGTTCCGTCGTCATCGTGTTGCACCCGGAAGAATAGTGCGACCAACTGCAGTAGAGTCGTGAGGATTGGAGCACGCGACGAAGCACCGATGAGGTATGGAGTACCGTTCTTACTCCATGCAATGCACCGTCTTGCATTGTACCGTCATCAACTTGTTGAAATGGGAAGAACCCGTGAAAGTTGCCGGCTTATGTATTTGGTATCGTGTGAATACCTGGAACTGTTGCACCGAGGACATATACTGACCGTACATCAGTGGAGCCCGAGTTGCCGTTTTCAACTTGGAGAATCAGCAGGAGTGTCAGTTGTGATCGACAACGCGGTCGAAGTGTGGCTGGAAACAGAATGCAAGGCAAACGTGTTTGGGAGTACTACCATTCATCGTTTCAACGTCTTCCGTCTTCTAGCATCGGCTATGACGACATCGAACACGACCAGCGCATCTGATGTTTTCTCGGCTTCGTATGTCATGCAACGTGTGAATGTCAAGTGAGAAGTTGACGTGGAATAATGTAGAATCGACGTGGAATTGACGTAGCAACTTGGGTGATCGCAGTATTCGCTGACTTATGAATGGAGAACCGTTTGACGTGGAGCTGAAAATGGAAAGCTGAAGTACAGTGGTTCGAGAGCGCAAGCACTCATCATCAGTATACGGCATTTCGTCTTCTGGCACCTTTCCAACTGTGTTCCCGTGCATCTACGATGCGTCTGAACTGTCGACCTATCTCCAACGTGTTGCTCAGGGCGTCAAAGTGAACCTGTGTGTGAGAATCGTCGCTTCGAAGATTGAGTGAATCTCAGAATTTTGCGACCGTATTTCGCAAAACGAGTAGCTGCGTGAAACGACAACCGATGCGAAACCGTACTTTTTGCATCTTCAATCTGCTCGTGAAAGGCACAACAAGGGAACGGCAATTTGCATCAAAGGAATCTCTGCATGACGTCTCATCCATGCGACGGCAGTGAAGTTCAACCGAGTATTGTTCGACGTCAGTACGAAGGACAGTGTGAATGAATCAGGACCCGTGTGCTTCCCTTGTTCGAGAGGACCCAGAGGCATCTGTTTCATCGTCAATCCTGCGTGAGCACCGAACGAATATACTTGGACACTGCATCTGTGTGATAAGGTTGAATACCGTAGCAAATATCGACGCACTAGTTTCCAACTACCGAATCGACCAGCATTCGTCGGGTCGACGAAATTTTGTGGTGGGGGAGGAAGAGAGCAATCGCGCAAGATTGCCAAGAAATCACCATCCCATCGCATTGTGAAAACCCTGAATCGACAAGGCTGCTTTCATCATCATTTGTTTGTATCTTGGAACCGCGTTTCTCTACAACTAACGATCGTTACGTTCATCGCATTGAATCTTCGTCATTGAATTTTTTTTGTTTGTTGTTTTTTTTTTTTTTTGGGTGTTTTGTGTGTTTTTGCTTGTGTGTTGTTGGGTTTTGGGGGGGTGTGGTGGGGGTGTTTGCTTGGTGGGCGAGTGGTTGGTGGCTTTTTTCTTTTTTTTTTGTTTTTTTTTTTTTTTTTTTTTTTTTTTTTTTCTTTTTTTTTTGTCTTTCTTTTTTTTTTTTATTTTTTTTTTTTTTTTGTTTTTTGTTGTTTTTTTTTTTTTTTTTTTTTGTTTTGTTTTTTGGTGTTTTTAATTTTTTTTGTTTTTTTTGTTTTTTTTTTTTTTGTTTTGTTTGGGTTTGCCCCCCCCATTCCTTTCTTTCTTGTTTTTTTTTTTTTTTTTTTTTTTTCTTGTGTGTGCTTTGTTTTTTTCTTTTCTTTGCTGTTTTGTATTTGCTCTTACTGTATTTTGAGTCTTTGCGTTTAGTCGTTCTCTTAGAGTTTATTTCTTGCTGCTTAGGATTTCTATTTTAGTAGTGATTTAGTTAGTTAGTTTTTCGTCGTTTTTGGGCGCTCTACAACTACATCCGTCTACGTCGTCGTCGTCGTCGAGCCGTGCCAAAGCCCCTTTCGTGCATCATGTGGATATGGTGCTTCATGTGATGGCTCGTTAATTCAATTCAATTCATCGATTTCCCCCCTGGACTGATTTTCGACGGCATACTCTATGAACTGAGGAAGGGTGGCTCGAAACGTCTTGCGCCAAAGTAGAGCCCGCCTTAAGTGGCAAGCCCGGTCCTCCTCCCCTCATGCCGTCTCAATGGTTCGATCTTCCCATCTTCATCAGTCTAATATCATCAAATCTAATTGAATCCATCAACGATCGAACAGTGGCTACTTCTATCATTCGTCGCCTTCTATGTTGGTCGACAGCCACGCCTACCGTAATCGTATCGTAAAGTAATCGAGATGTTGGCTTCCCGTATCTTCTATGCGTCGTCTTAAACGAACGTTTATCCCCGTCCCGTCTCTTCATCTTCTTCATCGCGACTCGCAGGGGCTCGTCAAATTTGGTCGTTGGGAGATGTGGCCGGCTTTCCCGCACTCCTCCGCACGTGACTTGTTGATTTGGAAGAGATCGCGCGCCCTTTTTCGTAGAGAGATTCTGTGTGATTTTGTGTTTTTGTGTGTGAAACCAAGTGTTGTGAGACTGCCGCTAACCTTGTTACGATAAACGTCGAGAAAGGAAAACCCGCGGGATCGTATTCGTGAAGAGGCTTGCGTGGAACGCAACCCCGGAGTGGCCAGTGGCACTCGGCGGGGCCTTTTGTGAGGTTCAGTGTTTTGCCATTGTTTGTGTGTTCAACCCCGTGTTTCCAGCCTAGGCCCGCCCGATCGTGCCGTGGCCGGGTCTCCAAGTGTGCAAAGGAGGCCGTATCGTAAGGTGTCGGGCAGTGCCACGCCTTACG
>JASAMV010008031.1:0-15769 GCA_030248065.1 Rhynchonema sp. JSB1_4 | reverse complement strand
ATGATTTTATTCATTCTCGGAAACGGGAGCAAGGGACCTTTTAGGGCGCGGTTTCATTTTTTCACGGAGAATTAAAAAAATGTTGATTTTGACAGCAGGGAAAACTGAACATTAACCCATCGGATCAATTTTTTTCTGTTTGTAAATTATGGAAAACTCTTAGGTCTGGGTGTTGCGAAAACCTGTGCGTTTCCACTGCTAGTGACTGGTTCACAGTCATCCATGAAGACGGATCGAAAATTGCAGGCAAAAATATTCAGGGGCTCGATTAATCCAAATCAATAAACTGACTACAACAGCTAATCATGGTCGAAACCTTGGGCAACAGATGAATGGACCCAAGATACAAAGTTATGTTTAACGATGTGACACAACAACAACTCACGAATAATCGATCGTACATGGTGCCAAATATGGTGACCGGCTTTCGGAGCGGCAACTCTGCGGCCGCGTCAATCTCAGGCGGCATTCGTTGATCTTCGTCACGATTGAATGGGAACAGGATTGATTCTGCAACAATTCCAATGGCGACCTCATATTGTTCCTGATTTCACTACGCTTAGGTGAAATGATCAAATTTCGTAGCATTTCAACATGTGCCTGCCAACTAATCCCTGGAAGTTTGTGGTCATAAAAAGGTGAAAAATAATTGAAGAAACACATGAATTTGTGACAAGAGCCAAATTGTAAATGAATGGAGATAAGGCCGTGATCAATCTTGGCGATCAGAACGCATCAGCCCTGGTCGCACGGTCCAGTTGACTTTATTTTCTTCAGCACAGATCCGATCGGATTACCAAAATAAGTCAACTTTGACGTCGCTCAAAAATAAAATAGATCACGCAAAAATAAGAAGAAAGATGTAAACAAACGACATAAAAAACTCAAAAAAGCTGCAAGCGAGTTGCTTGGCGACCTTGACAGATGATGCCGTTGCCAGCGTATCCATCCAGACATGTGCACGTGTAGGAGCCCAACGTGTTTGTGCACGAAGCTGCTTTGTGGCACGGTGGTGCACTAGCGCATTCGTCTACGTCTAGAAATGAACAAGCAACAAATTGATTGCGTGTGTCCATCGAGAAAGCGCGAAGCTGAAGCCTGAGTCTACTGCCGTCAATCGGGCTGATTGTTTAGTCGTCAACGCAAATCGTTAACGCTGGCCGGCCGTCAACGCAGAGAGGCCAGCAAAGAAGCACTAAATGAGCCTTGGGAAACGCGAGCCTGTCTTGACGACCGACGCCTTGACGACCTGGGTTGACGACATGAAAATAAGCCGTCAATTGCAAAGAATATGGAAAGTAAAAAGGCCGAGACTTTCGTCAACACTGACAATCGGATCATTCTTGGCTGTGGGATTGGCTAATGGTACAGTCGTCAACTCAAGTGGTCAACTCTCGCCTTCAACGCAAGGGAAGTTATACACGGAAGCTGACGACAAGAGATGACGGTGTACTATAAGCCGGAAGATTGATCCGATAACCAGTTGAGTTTCAATTGTGGAAAGTGGTGTGGAGGAACTGTGCTTGAGGGAAATTGCAAATATTGCGAGAGTGTTTATTTCGAGGTGAATGTGAATAGTTCATGCGAAAATGTGTGTGGTAGTGTTTACAAGACAAACAAGCAAGCACACTGCACCTACAGTAACCTACAGTATACCTTGGCACACTCCACCAGCCATAATGTATCCGTCGTGACACACGCACTCGAACGAGCCAGGTGAGTTTCGACAGTGCGCATTTTGGCCACAATAGAATTCAGGGATCAAGCATTCGTTGATATCTGAACACGCACAGAAAAAGGATAGGGGGTGCTGGGTGGCCTGAACCTGGTTCTAGGCCTATATAAAATTTGGCAAGCAAGCTTTTGCGGGAAACAGACTTTTTCTGCGATGAAGCACATTCACATGGCCCAATGACAGCAAGATCATGATTCACTGGGTGCTGTCTTGTGGACGTGCTTTGCACATGATACATACATCAATAACGATACGATTTAGCCTTGTGGGCACGCATTGCGTTGACAAGGCCCAGGGCGCCATTGCACTCTGGCATTATGGGCCGAAACTGCATCCACAGATCTAACGCAATGCGTGCCCACAAGGCTAAATAGTATCATGATTCACATTCGAAAATTCGCAAAATCAAAAGGTATGGTATAAAAAGCACCGATGTGCACCAGAGCTTTGGTTGCTGTGCAGCGTGTTTGGTTTTCTGCTCTTGTTTCAGCTGCCCCCCAGAACGACTGCCACAGTTTATAACTGTCATCGGTCTCAGTGAATATGACTCCCGCAGGGAATAGAGACCAGAGTGAAACATCAGCCAGCTAGCCATCAATCAATACCGATGCATCCGACTGCGCCAAGGGGGTCGCCATTGTAACCAGTGCGACATCTGCATTCGAAGGATCCCAGCGTGTTCACACATTCGGTCTTGTTGCCACCGGGGCATTCGATTTCGTCCTCTACACACTCGTCTACGTCTGTAGATGGGGAAATTGGTGTGTTATGACGCACTGCACTGGGGAGCGGGGGTGCACCGCTCTCTGGAAGCTGTCTAGTGTTGGACTACTGGCACACAGATGGGCAGCTGTCAAACTTGGTGATCGGATGTCGATATCGAAAGCTAATCCGATGCCAGCCGATGACCAAGCTCGAAACGCCTGTAAACTTTGGCTGTTTTGCCTATTGGCAAGCAGTTGGAGTCCTTTTTAAAGTGTTGCAAGCACATTGAGCAAGCGAAGGGTGATCAAAGGTATGCAGTGATTTGGGGAAAAATTGGGAAATCGGACAGAGAAAATGTGTGGAAGATATCAGAAAAACTTGGCCCATTTGCGATAAAGCAAAGAGCACCTCCACCATTGGTACATTGCTTATTTCACGCGGCAACGTTTGAAATTATTGGAACAAAATAAAAAAAGGTACATCGTTTGTGTCCAGAAAAAAATGTTTTCAGTAGTTCTCGAATAAGTTGCAGAGTATAATTTCTTGCCCACCCTGTAAACCCATGGGTGCAACCCACCAACACAACCATCTCCGTCCGACACGTATCCCTCGTCGCACAGGCACGTGTAGCCGCCGACTATGTTGTGACAACGGGACTGTCCTTTGCACGGGTTGTTGACAAAACACTCGTTGATGTCTGCGTGTCATTAGATGAATGCTTGGTGATGTTTCGTTGTTGAATAGGTGCGTATAAGGAATAGGGGAGTGGTATGTACGTGTGCGCTAAATGAATGAACCCAACAAGGTTTTGTGCGAGGACGCAGCCCTTTCTGAGATCCACATTCGGTCCCCTAAATTCGGGCCTGTGTTTAAGGGCAAACCAGCCAGTGGCTGAATTTCTTGGGACCTTTCCTGTCTGAAAAATTGCGGAATATAACCAACAAATCGTTTTTTCAGGAACAAACATAGGTATCCCAGAACAGGTGTGCAAGGACCGTAAAAACAATGATAATGCCCGAATTAGAAAAAAACTAAAATCAGGTGCGTAACCGTTTTCTGGACCCAGAGTCAAGCCAGTGTCCGCCCCGTTATGGTATAATTACATACATACACAAGGTGTACGCGCATTTACTGCATGTTGTATTAGAGAAGCTGTATCCACAAGAAATCACGGTTTTTCCAAAAATAATTGCATATCCCACAAACTAACCAACACAAAAGTCGCCATCACCAGTGAATCCACTATTGCATACGCACGCCTGACCCCCGCCAGGTTGCCTGACACAATGCGAGTGTTGGTTGCACTGCACTGAACAGTGACGGGGTTGGGCTGGGGGTGGGGTTGGATCTGGAAAGATTTGCCGGGTGCGAAAAATTAAGGGGGCGTCTATTGGTAATATCTCACACTTGGGGTAAGCCCGGATTGCTTCTGGCTTGGTCCCGCGATTTCTTGTTATTGGGGAATGAATCCGGAAATATTTCCGGAAAACGGATTATTTATGCACCTGCGTTTTCCGGAAATCATTCCGGAGTCCGTACATGATTCATATTTTTATACGCAAATTATCTCCGGATTCCGGATTTAAGCTAAGTTCGCAATAAATGGAACGAAACAACCGAGAAACAGCACGATGCAAACAACCAGATATTCCGCGACTTTTCAGGCCCGGAAGTTTGGGCCCGACCTTTTCAGGCCCGGCCGATTCAGGCCCAGCATATATTTGACCCATTAATAGGCTTCGGCTTAGTCTCCAGCCGGTCCTGAATAGCCGGGCCTGAGCAGGGTTGGATTTAAAAAAAGTATAAACCTTTTGTAAAAAAAGTTTTTTTTCAAAAAGTTGGCCACTTTTTTTATTTTAAAATTTTAAAAAGTAAGTCCACTTTTTTATTATTTTTTTCACTTTTTTTGCTATTTTCTGACTTTTTTTAAGGTAAAAAGGCATATTTTCATGTGTTTTATTGCCCATGATTCTCAAAAAAATTGCCTGCGGCGCTTATATTTCAGTTTTAAATGGTGTTGTGATGGACTCATACAGTTCCCAGACATCCCAACAACAGCTGCATGTATAATATCGGACACCTCATACCGCATACTGTGCAGTTAGTGAACGTGTCGTAAGCAATCGACAGACTGCACGTTGCTCGCCTGTTTGCAGTTGTGCTGATTTAGCTATTTTGTTGCTTTTGTGATACAAAGTGAGTATGGTGTGAGTCTTTATCTCTCCTCAAATCTATCCCCAAATTCACAAACTGAAGGTTGGTCTTCCCTTTGTCATATACAGTATGTATACCCACAGCCACAGTTACCTTCGAATTTCTCAAAGTCATGACCAAGGGAATTAGATCGCAGGTGATTACGTAAAAATGCAAGTCAGTGGAAAACTTCTCTTTAGTGCCCCTCAAAACACACCTTACTAACATGATTTCAGAAATTTCATTCTTGAAGAAACCAATTTTTTGGGGGTTTGGAATAAAAAAAAGCGATTTTTAAAAAAAATTTAAAAAGTTTTTTTTAAAAAAGTTCGGATCCAACCCTGGGCCTGAGCCTGTGCCCCGGGACTGAACCGTCGCACAATAACAACAACTGTTCGTGTGCCTTACCACCTGCTCTGTTGGGTGTCGGTGGTCCGAAATGCGGCTGAATCTCGTGTGGCACGTTGGCTCCGATGAAGATCTGATCCTGATTCGGGTCATTGTCCGGCGCATGATCGATGGCGAAACTGCCGTCCGGCCGTTGGCGTATGTTTGTGGTTGGCGAAATGGGGAATTGACCACCACCACCAGCGTCACGGCCATTGCCACCGCTTGGCTGCATCGTCAGTGTTAATTCCATATAGTTTTTTTAAAGATATTTTTGTGCTAAACGCATAAGCATATGGTCGGTATATGAATGTATAAACATACAGCAAGATCTCAGCATTGCAGCTACATTATTGCTTTTCTTGCGTGCATTTCCCAACCTGAAAGTTCGGCACCACAATTCTCGGCGTGACGTTGAATCCCTGCGGCGGTGCACGACCACGTGGTGTTGTGTCAAACAGCCCGTTGACCGGGGTTGTGTGTTGCGGCAGCGTCTCACCTGATGTTTCAAGGAAGTGATGGTGAAAAGGTGTTGATGTTGTATTTAAGGAGTCCGACTGTCTCACATGTTCCTAAAAGGGTTCTCGGAAAACTCGTCCCCAAGGGGTGGTTTATGAGAAGGCTTGGCCACCTAAAGTGCATGTAGCCTGGCCTATCGTACATACAATAATCCAAGCATAAACTACAGTACCATTGACGACGAGGTACAGTCGCCAGCTGTGCCGAGAAAAGTAACAAAATGGAAGATGTGGTAATCATGCTGAAGCGAATTGTAACCGGAAAAATTCCATTTATCACCAAAAGTGTAGAAGTTGAAGAAATGTGTGGACTGGATACGCTGTAATTCAGAGGTCATCAATTGTAGTGTAGTTGATGCAAGTTATCCTGCACATAATGATCATATTCAACCGCGGGTGGTATTGTGCGTCAGTCCGTGCAGGACCACTTACATCAACTACAACAGAATAAGTCGCAATTCACCTGGGGGTCGTGTGCGCACTTGTGCTGTGAAGCCGACATTCTGTACAAAGGGTGTAACCAGGTTGGGCAGTCGGGGTCTGGGTCTTTGCTGAATAACATTCCGGCCGGGCACTATCAGCCTCGGGGCAACCACTTGTGGCTGAATGGGTACGACTTCGACCAACTGTTTGTCATGTGAATGACCAGATGACGGTTCGTGACCTTAATGAATACAGCATGTGCTTTGTGGTCGGGGAAATGGACGGTGTTTGGGGGCACAATGAGTGTGAATGAGAGAATTAGTTGGAATAATCGTGAATGTGAACAGTCCCGTTTGCACAGATAACCGTTCTCCTTCATAACATCCAGACTGTCAGGAAATCTTGTGCGCATGTGTGAACACGATAGAGTAGAACGACAGTGATAACATTATTCGAAACACATGCAGAAGCGAGTTCCCATTGTTGTTGGTGTGTTCAGAGATTCAATCGTGTATGCAATTTTCAGTGATGTATATGTGTCACACTTGGATTCAAACTGTGCCGAATGCCAAAAAGCGCACAGCTCACATATCCAGATGCACGCATGCTCTTTCGGAATGCTACATGGTATTGTAAGAATAAACAACGCCAAAATTCATCGATATACAGTATTATACATAAAAGACACGGCATCAAACTTGGGGATGTGACCCGAATGGTCTATCTAAATAGCCATATCCCCGATACCGATGTCCAAGTTTGACCAACAATCAAATTAAATTAAATTAAATCAAGCACCCCGTGTACATACCTCTACAAGTATTGGTAGTGTTGTCATATCCAGCCAGGCACATGCAAATATAAGCGCCCGGTGTGTTGACGCAGTCGGGCTGTGCGGACGGACAGAGCTGCTCGGCACCCGTTTCTTCGCATTCGTCGATGTCTGCGCGATTTTGAAATTTATTTTTTTACTTGGAAAACGTTTTTTGCGACTCACTCAATTTTAAAATTTTTTTCACAATTTCGCCTTGTGAAATATTTGCTGCCACTGCAAGATTCGCCGCATTTGGAGATCGATTCGCTTCAATCTCACACCATGGCTTCATGAAAGTGATTGGATCGTTCGTGATCTACTGCTGCAGAGGACACTCATTTCAGAACACCGGCGCCCACGTTTTTGTTGGTGTCTGAGCACCGGTCAAATTAACGGCACCAGCAAATAATATTCTCGGTGCAAGGGAATAACGACAAAAGCGGACCGGTCTGATCAACAGTTTCAAGCGTTATGGGCCAGTTTTAGAGAACCTGTGTAATGTAGTGTACTGAGTGCAGTAATGTTGGTCTGTTTCGCCCTGCTTTCGTAGACAGACCGAGGCGCCAGGGCTCGTCAGTGCGAACGTCTCTTTCAAATTTGCCTCAAAAAAACCAAAACCAGCAGATCTTATTGAGGGGCTCCAAATGCACTTGTTAAACAGGAGACCAACCAATATCACAGACGGGCGCATTCTCCCACCCCTCCCTGCATCGATTGCTGGCACACGCCCCATTCACAGTGTTGCATGGTTGACCACCCGCGCAGTGACATTGGCGTACACAGTCGTAGTACCACATGCCCGGCTCGCATTCTGAACGAATACTGGGGTATATGGATGTATTGAATTGGTGCGTTCAACCTAATGTTTCAGCGGTAAGGTAGATAGCATGTGAGTTACGAGTTATTGCTGCCGCCTTCGAACCGAACTGAGCCTGACAGTTGTATGGTAAGGGCTGCACCAGATGGACCGGAAACCCGAAATTTAATTTTTTCTATATTTCGGGTTTTGAAAAAAAAAACGCGAAACCCGAAACACAAAGCGTGGTAATCGAAAATGTTTCGGTGTTGCCCCTAATAGTCGCGACTATAACAAATTATACAGTTCATATAACAATTCATTGAAAAATTGTATTTCGGGTTTCGGGTCTATCTGGCTGAACGCGAACGATAGTGCGTCCCACCCACGGTGGTTCTCGGAGTAGACGTGCACTTCACACAGCTCATGATTCATGTAAGCTCGATTGCAAGCCGAAGGCACTGTGCTGTAAATCCCATGCGTAAACAATGCCTAACACAACACAGATACGATTGGATTGTGATTGGACTATGACAACATGAAGTTGCAGTTGCAGCGCTTAATTTCGATCACGTATTATACGTAAGAGTTGTTGATCACACATCACACAATGTAGGGAAGCAGCTTTCAGACTTGTTCCCTGTACTCACGTTATGAACAACTTCCAAGCTGCTCAAAGTTAGGAGCCTCAATGTCCAATAACCAATTGAAAGAAACTCACTGTTGATGCACTCGGCACCAGTGAATCCCGGTCCGCACATGTAGATGAGGTACTCATCAATTTTGAACAGCCATTCTCCGGGGATACCAATATCGGACAGATTTGCCAGTCGAATTGCCTCCGGATGTCCGGACCCGGGTAGCCGAATGTACGTATCACCCGTACCGCCTTCGTTGAAACCGGCCTGTAGGAGCATATTATTAGCAGAATGTGGTCATGGATGGAATAGCAACTTTGTGTGCCTGAGAGCCGCGTACCTTTGGTGCTGTTCGGAGATTTATGAAACTATGAGCGATGTCAAACTTGGTAATCAAATCTGATCGGATGTGATCTGACTTGGTCACGTGACTGAGTGTGATGGTCATTAGCCGCTAGACTTGGGCTTAAAAAGCTCTCTTGACGCGCAATACAGCGTAGAAGACCAAAAAAGCTGTGGGGAAAGGGAAAGAAACGTTGTCTAAGTGGTAACCTACTGGCTAATAGTACTGTCGTCAAATCAAGCAATAATACCTGAGCCCAAAATGAGGGCTAGAAATAGTACATGTGATTTGACGACTTCATTTGACCACAGCATCATGAGCACAGTACTCATCAAGACTTGGAGCGTCAGTAATCTCTTGGTTACCCATGACCAGGACAGACCATCTCCGGGTTGCTACATTGGTCACAATAATGGTCATGCAATAGGGCTACAATTTGTTATTTCGAATCACTTTCATCCCCTTGTCGAAACAGGCTAACTGTAAAGGGTGCTTACGATGGCGTCATCATTCCAGCGCAGTTTGCTGTAGACAAAGTGCGCGAACGTGCCGTTGTCGCTCAGAATCAGTGCGATTTGGAATAGGTTGCGATCCTGAAATTGAATGAAACAAGCTTGGTGTGCTTTTCAATATCTTTTTGATGAGAATGAATTCAGTTGGTGATTATCTGTGCGTTTGCGCGCACGCGCACTCATTACTCGAAAATAAAACCAGCTCGCATAAGAGTGTTTTTGGAGCCAGCGGCCATCCAGTGCATTCGCACTGACGAGCACCTGGTGCACCACCAGTGTGCGAAAACAGGTCGAAACGGGCACAACAAAAAGCCCGTGCACAATTGCCTGCCGATAAATTTTCAATTGAAAACTCACTGATTTCGGATAGTTATCTGGCGAGTCAGCCGGAGCAAGATCCTCCCATGTAACGATCATCACTGATTTTGGCTTGAAACTGTCGTCGTAGCCGTATTGGATTTGCACCTCGCCCTTGGCCAGTTTCAGAATGTTGTGGTCTGCAAGATAAAAGGATCATTACAGTATGTTATGTTGAGTGGGTTCGAAATTGGCGCAATACACGTGTACATTGTGCGTGAGTGTCAATAACAAGCTTCGTGGTTCGATAGGAACGTCTGTCTATGAAGCCGAAAACACTGAACCGTTTAGCTGATCAGTAGACCCAAGGACAAATCATGTATCCAATACTCAGAAACCAACTCTGATCTCGCCCGATTTTCTTTTCATATTGCAAACAAGTTACAACTACTGTATGTATGTATGTACATATGTATGCGTATAAATCGGCACCTTCTGTTTCCCGAAAATAGACTCGGCCAAAGTTGCCCAGTTTTGCCGGCGCCCAGTAAACGGCAATCATCCGTGGACCATGCGGGAATTGAGCCTGTCTGCGATTGAAATGCTCAACATTTGGCTCGAAGCCAATCGCACCGTTACGATGCACCTGCGAATGGATAAGGGGTACGGTAAATATAGGTTACGGTACACTTGAACCTGCAGTTTCATATCTTGGGTACTGAACTCGCCCCACCGCTCCACCAGAGGCCAAAGATTTCTAATTGTGCCTGAGCTTTTATACTGTATACTGTATGTTTTTGTTCTATGCACATTTCTGTCTTTTTTGGTCAAGATTAAATTTCCCGTTTTGATTGACGCACTTAGGCTGACAGAAAGTCGCATATGTGTGTTTTTTTCAGGGCGAGTGCCATCTGGTGCATTCGCGTTGACGAACTCCTGGTGCACCGCCCGTCTGTGAGAGTCGGTCCAAAAGGACCGTCCAAGAAACACGCTGCACAGCTCGCATTGAACTCACATAAAGCACAGTGGTGTTGCGGCCAATGAACGTGAGTGGATGTTTGAGCACAAATGCTTGGGCCTCAACATTTGGGTCTAGTAGATTGTCGCCTCTGAAACATGTAATAAGTTCAAGTTTCTCACTGGAAAATGATAAAAACTAACAATGAATGATACACGGTGTAGCCGTTTGATCATAACATACGCCCAGTTAACACAAAATATCGGTAAACGTTGTTCTTCACTGTGATCGAAAATTGCCAGAACGCTCTAATTATGAAATGTTTGCAATGATACATAAAACGAAAAAAATTGGCACTTGCAAAAACACACAAGACCTAAAAAGAGAAAAATAAAGAACGAGCAAAGAACGTTTCTTTCGTTTTAGGTTATACCTTGACCAAGAACTGCGATTTGTTTTCGGAACGTCGGTTTTCATACATCTGTGTGGTAAATCGGTGGACAAGATTCGTTTCTTATAAGGTCTGATTATGTCACCAGATAAAGTGTGTAAGTGTCGCAAGAATCACAATATTTGGCGACGCACCTGTTGACCCCGTAGGGATACAGTCGCGCGCTGAATATGAATGGCACAGTGATGTTCAGGTCAATTTGCTGTGGCGCCTCGCCGCCCGGAAAGAACTGACGGCGATGTCTTGTTGCACCAGAAGAGCCTGAAACATTTTTTTTAATAACGGGGAGCGCATGTACATTCCAAAATCCGTTGTGAACAAAAAATGGGTTTCTTCGACTGGGGCTCGAACCCAGGTCCTCCGCCTAACCGGGGCATTGCTCTTGAACTGAGCTATCGAAGTCCCTGCTCTTGGACGCAAAGTTTTTGGTCATATACATACGCAATTGTGATTGCCGTTTCTGCTGTGATGCACAGACAAGCAAACTCAACCATTGCTTCTACATATATGGTACTTTCTTTTTTTCTGCCAATTTACGCACCCCGGAATAACTCCCCAGTATCATTTTCCGAATCAAGCACCATCTATGACCATTTTCAGCAATGTTTCATATGCTTATACTCAGTGGGGGCTAACAGAGAAATTATTTTTTCTGAATTGTCAAATCAGATGTGTGTCCCAAATAAGCCCCCAGGGACTTATTCGGCATTCTCCGGTAGTATTTCTTAAAGATCCCCAAGTTTGATGTTCTTGTGAGTTTGTATGTTTGCAATGTTATACGCGAACGTAAGCCTGGTGTGTTCGGAGACCAAGTGAGGAACACCTGGTGCACCGTCTGCCTTCAAAAACACACAGTGAAACGGGTATGTAGCAAAAAACACGGTGCACATTTTGCTGTTCCAGCCAAATTCTAACACCAACTCAAATTTGCCATTTATTAATTTATCACCCTTTCCCAGGCCCTCATGTCTATTCCCCAAAACCAGACAGCTCAACCCAAAGTCGCCGGAAACATAAACCGGCTGGTGCACAAAGTCATTGAACACGGCCAAAAATAACATAGTGACCACACAATAGCTTGTTTTTAGTGCGATATGCAGCACCCACTGTATGCATAATATGTCCTTTCTATTGATTGATTGATCTATCAGGCTCCGTCGGACCGTTGTATCTATCGACAGTCATAGGGTCCCACCTGTTCAGATGTACCTGCGTGCTGCGTCATTTGCAAGTGGCACCCAACTTGGTCCACGCAAAGGCACATTGGGTTGTGCAGCCATGTGTGACACCCTTTGTTGTGCATGTTGTGCACCTCTGACCTTGACAAGGCCAGCCGACCCGGTCTCAGCTATAAACTGCAACCCGTTATGCACAGACTACAATTCCAAATGCAAGCGAAATCGGGTGAACTTTGAGATCCAATAGCAAATGAGACAGGATGCAAAAATTTTGATCACATTTTTCTACTGCGTGAATTTGTGGTACTCTACACACGTTCGTTGTAGTGCGTGTATTGTATGGTATATGTATGTTTGCACACATGTTCGATTAATTTTGCTTGACATTGTGGTGGTGCCTGCCTGCTGTCGAACTTGATGTTGCAGCTACATACACGATGTTGTCTCACGATAACTCCATGTTCATGAGTATGACACACAAAGATCGCTTTTAACATCACGTTTCACATCTTTGTTTGATCTCAGTTCCTCCTGATATACTGTAACTGTATGTGCGTGAGAACCCGCCTTGAAAAAACGTCTGATCTAAATAAAATTATATACGTGCAGCATTATGTTGGGCATATTTGATGCGATTTCGTAGCTCTGTATTTGTGTGAGTCAACACTGGTGAGAGGCTCATTCAAATTATAGTGTAACTGCACATAAATATTATATACTGTATATTCTGCCAACTCCAAAGCACGCTAAATTACAGCAGCCCAAAGGAAAGAATCTGTGTCCCCCACAATATTGTTTTCAAAATTGCTTTTCCAAAATTCTTGACACAAAAATTCAGGTCACCACCAAGGCTTCGGCTAAGAAACAATGTGCATAATGCCCGTGTGACTTGATGGCCCAATTATGACGTTTCACGCCCCCAAACACAAACGAAAGAAAGTGCGCAACGATGTTTGCAGAAACATATATCTATATTTTTGACGCACCAAAGAGTTATATGTATACCTACATAGACGATCCCCCCAAATGCTGTTTGCCACGCAGAGAAAGAATACTGGACCTCAGATGTGTAATCACACCGAAACTAATGCGAACGCATTTCAATTCAGCCCCGGATTACGCAACCAAACCAAGTGTGGCTAAAACATCATCATCATACATGTATGTACATATATGTATGTTGTGATTTCTTTTTCTCTTCCTTATCACTTTGATACCCGTGTGTTTGTCTGCACTATCAAGCCCCTGTCGACACACACGATGGCAGAGTCAAAAAGTAAATGTCGGTCAACGCAAATCAAAACAAACATGATCCCCTGATGTTTACACAATGTGACCTCTGGTCGTCTTATGACCATACGGTATTTGGGGTAGCTATAGTCACCAAAATGCAATCCGAAATTCAATGCAGCTCTTGAACACCAGCTTCAGTTGCTTTTTGTGGATCTGAACGAAAGTTGAAACGCAACTGAGACTCTTCTTGCTAAACAGCCTCTGAAAATCTGACGACATGGTGGTTAAGTTCTGAGGATCATTACTTAATTTCAAAAAGAGCAGGAAGTGTTTTTTTAATGCCGGAGCACAGCGATGTTTGTTAAATGTAACTTGGGTGGTCGGGGCTGCGTATGCCTTCTAAGCGGTTCATGTTAATGTTATTGTCCCTTAATGTTCCATATGACTCATAAATCATTTACTGACAAACCCAACATACCAATAACCCCTGCACTGCAGTTGTTATAACTTTACATCATGATTTATAAAAATTTGACGTGAATGACACAAGTTTCGCCTGAGTAAACACTCTGAATAAATTCATGGTCAGCTCGAAAAATCACGCAGACACAATATACAATATCAACGTGCGAAACAACCGCTGGCATTATTTGGAACCTTGTTTCAAACGCAGCACTGACAATCAAAAGTGTCTCTTTGAACTATGTATATGTAGGTATACTTGCTACATATACATATAGTCCAGCCACGAACTCATGAGACGACTTTTTTTGAAATTGGTTTGTGCGGATCCAATAATGTTCCGGTTCCACGTATTTCGGAAATGAAAGAAAGAGAAACGCAGGTATTTTTTTAAAACACGCTCTCCACCTCGGTGCGTAAATTCCCTTTTGACTCCCAAAACATTTGCGTGTTGAACGACGTTGCTGTTCGCGTAAGCACGCAACAAATTGAGGTCAGCCAGCTGGAACTCGTCATCATGTCTCTCAGCCCGATCTCTTTCTTTTGTTTGCGAAAACCCGTGTAACCGGTGCATTTTTGAATCTGGCCAAGCAAGCTTTAAAAAAAGTCGTCTCATGAGCTGGTGGTTGGACTATACGTTTAGGCAGCTGGGCTTGTTGGCTTGAAAAAGCCTTAAAATCCAAAGTTGGTGTTCGTGGCGTGATGCGGTGACGTAAAACATACATACATATTGTATGTATAGTTCAGCCACGAGCTCATGAGACGACTTTGTTGAGAAGTTGACTTGTAACTTGACTTGACTTGACTTATAAATTGACTTAAAGGTGCTGGTTAACAACCCTTCGACCGCGCTTGATCTTGGGGGGTAGCAATATATAAAACAAGTTTCAACATCGTGTTACTCAGCCCTAATCTGGTGAGCTGATTGGGTTGCTTCCTGATGTTTCACGGCCACGTTGAAGTTTGCCCCTCGTGAAAAAAACCGAAAAATTTGAAACGCTGCTGTGACACGAATAGGCTGTTTCAAAGTTTGATACTAGAGTGACAGCAACCTCCAACAGTGTGCCGAAATCCGCAATGCACAATAGCTGTTGAAACGTCCGCATGTGCTCAGAATAAAAAATAAAAGGTTTCAAAAACCTGGCCATTTTTTGTTAGGATTTTCTACTCGTATAATTTTAAGCATCTGTGTTTAATGAAGTAACTTTTAAATTACAAATAAAAATCCTCTAATTATCAAGTTTTTTGTTTGTGCTCCCAGTCTTTCAAAACCCTACACAGCTCACACAATGTTTATTCTCACAACATGCGCAAGGCAGCTATTCGACAGCGCGCACACAACGACAAGACGCAGCCGGCACAGCGACAACACAGCAATGTTTCAGCTGGCAGAGCTGTTGTGTGTGTGCGCTGTGGAATGGCTCCGTCGCTAAACATTGTGTGAGCTGTGTAGGTTTTCAAGCTGGGGAGCAAACAAAAAACTTGATAATTGAGAGGATTTTTGTTTGTAATTGGCAACCACATGCTGTGAATTCGATTCGTCAAAAATCCTAACAAAAAATGGCCGGCTTTTGAAACCTTTTATTCTTATTCAACAATGCAGACGTTTCAACGGCTATTGTGCAATTGCGGTTTCCGGCACACTGTTGGAGTATGTAGTATCAAACTTAGAAAGCAGCTCTATTCGTTGTCACAGCCGCGTTTCAGATCTGTTGTTTTCGGCGAGGGGCTCAACGTGGCCGAAAAGTCAGAAGGACCGATCGGCTCACGCAGGTCCGAGGTCAAGCGACGCAATGTCCGAACTTTGTTTATGCATGCTGCCCCCAAGATCAAGCGCGGTCGGAGGGTTTTGGGCGGCAGCTTTAAGCCAGGACATTATTTGGATCTGTATGGTGAATTTACTTTAAACGTTGGTTCACACTCCCGAATTGCAGCAAAAAAGCAACGTTTGTTTTTTGCCGGTAAAATCCACTCCATATAAATAAACTGTCACCTTTGCGACAAACACGTGACATTACACTAAGAACCCTTCAGATCAGACAAAAAAAGTTGTGCAACAGATACAGCATTGTAGCACCCGGCAGTTTGAAACATGCAAGTGGGTGTTGAGGAAAAATAACAAAATT